>BJCN01134631.1:0-18009 GCA_018326445.1 Flaveria brownii
TACACGCTTTCTATGTATTTAAGTGACTTATACCTGTGTGTTCTCTGACTTACTTTATGTTTGCGATTGTAATTGTTATTGGTTTTCGCTACCGAGTAGGGGGTCTCTTCGGAAGCAGTCTCTCTATCTCACTAGATAGAGGAAAGACTCGCCGCCACCTACCCCTCCCAGACCCTGCTCTTGAGTGGGAATTACTGGGTATGTTATGTTACGTTATGTTTTTAACTTCATGATCTGAAGAAAGAAAGATTTAAATCTGAGCGCGAATGGGAGGCATTAGATGAGAAAAGATTGGTTATTGCTAAAGAATTAAGCGAATTTGATGAACCAAATGAGACTTAAAAGAATTGGAAAATTGAAGAGAAAAAGAGTGTTTTTGTCAAGAACATAAAATCCCTACTCTATATTTCCAAACAAATTGTAAAAACCCAAATTCTGAACTAATACAACAAAGACTAAGATGACAACAGGCACAAACAATCTCTAATCAACCTAACAAGATAACAGGGAAGATGATGGTTGAATCATGTGACTAAAAGAAACTCGTGTGTGATGATAACATGAAGATGAACATGTGCCTTGTTGACAATCAGACATCGATCAGAACAAGTAGACGTAGGAACCGGTTTAAACCCCTTGATCATACCAAGAAGATGCTAATGTTCTTGCCATATGAAGACTAGAGTGAAGATTAGGGCCAATAGAAGTTGTGTATGTGACACAGTTCATTCACCGAGTAATCAAGTCCTTTTTTATATCAACGGACTCTGACCAGTTGACAAATAAACCCCTTAACTTTCCAAAAACTTGCAACAGTAGCTAAACCTTCAACTCTCGACCTCGACCGCTTTCAATTTCAACTTGTTCCGAGCCCAACAACACAGGAGATCATCATGTAAACAAAAAACCAACAATTAAAGAACATTTATATAAACACATGTTTGACATTGAATTGAAATTAGATATATATTTCAACATCCCCCCTTAATTCAATAGCGAACATATTAGACATGTTTTACCACACAATATCTAATACTTATAGCAAGCAACCATTTTTGCATAAAATACCCACCATTTCCATTTCTCTTAAAAAACCATTACTCAAATAAAGAAAAACAAATGAAAAAACTCTCAATGTTTATAATCAAAAAATAGCTCCAAAAGAACCTAATATAGTGATGATTAATGTAGGTAGGGTAGAGCTAGCTGCTGTAATAAGCTATACATGTAAGATGTAGAAACTCCATAAAAGGTTCATATACTAGACTTCCAAGAGTCAAGACACAAAGACAACTCTAACGACTGAAACCTTAATGGAAGTTTCTACAACATGTTTAGGCACAAACAAAATATGACAATAGAGCGATCTAATAAGATTGCAGACACTCGATAACATAGTATGACATCAACTTGTACAATACGAACAAGAAAAAAGACTAACTAGACTTTGTAAAACAGAGACTTCGAATTAAATGGTAGGAAATAAACCCATATTCAAAAAGAATAAGATCATATGCCACCCGACATAACATATCAAAAAACAACATTTGATTAACCAGATAATCAGGATTAGAAAACACATACCAAATAGGGATTCACAAGTCATAACATGTATCCTAATTTCTTATGACACCACATAGAAAAAGAAATCAGAAGAAAATATTCCAATTAAAATAGAAATAATCCAATACTATGATACTGTGAACCATAAGATAGCTAGACAAATAGACAAATCAGAAAACTATTTTGATCAAACAATAAATCATAAAATTTAACAATCAAATGAGAAGAACAAGTCAAAACACCAAGTCACATGACTTTTAGAACTTGCAAAATATGTCACAAGACATATATCAATTATCAACTTCCTGTAATAGCAGGAAAGAAAGAAATCAGAAAATATTCTGATAAGAAAAAAAACACACAACTTTTAAGAACTCAGAACTATGTCTGAAGACTAGAAAATATGAAAAACATAAAGACTAATTTGACTTGATCAAAACTTTTACAACTTTTACAATAGGCATATCAAGAGACACTTGTAAAGAACATAAAGACTAATTGAATCAAGCAAAAACTTTTACAACTTCATAATAATACAGAATCATAAGATTCAAGAGACATGTCTGATAACAATAAGAATAGCATAAGCTATATCAGACAAGAAAGAATAGCATAAGCTATATCAAACAAGAAATCACAGCCAAACACATTCTATACACATTCTGATTGAATACAAATCACACAATTGCAACCAGAAAAGTTATATCTCACACGAGATAAAGCAGACAAGGCTGTCAAAGATACACAAGAACACTCTTGCAAATATAACTAGCTAAAACACGTGAACCACACAGTTCGACTAACCAGAATCAAGAGAATAACAAAAAGACATACGGATTATATGATCCAAGACAAGATTTGAGAACAATTACACACTTGAGACAATTACTACTAGCATCCTTGATCAAAGACAAAGACCAAAACAGAGAACACTTTGCAAATAATGAACTAACAGTGACAAAGAACACATACTCAGACTCAAAGAAGTTACATATAAAACTAAGCCAAAGCAACAATCATCATCTGCAAGCATTTTGATTAAATCCTTTGACGGGGAAGTTTAACACAAACCTTTTAACATTCTCAATTTTCAGTTCAACCAACTCATTCATAATTTGATAACATATACCTAAACCCAACTGTATCAGAGGTATGTACAATGAACAAGAGCCAACAAAAGTATGAGTTTATAAAACGCACTTATAGTTGAGCACTTGAGATTCAATAAAATTCAGATTTTATGAGCAGAATATACGATACTAAGTATATAGATATTAAGATTGTGGGGGAAAAAATTATTTGAATACTGTCCTTTCAATCTCATATTTAAAACAAACCTCATACCATAATACCCACTTGAAAACATAAATGATCTTGAATCAGAACACATGTTTTTGAACAATCATTTTAAAAAACAGCTAATAGAAGACAAGGCTATCATTAAAACCTAAGACATCTTACGACCTGAAACTCGTTGTACTTAACTTCTTATCTTCTTTATAGTTGAGAATAATAACAAAAACAACAATTAATGACAATACTAATATTTGCACGGCTTATTATTAACTAGAAAGACATTTGATTCACCACATGTTTAAAAAAAACACCATGAAAGCTATGGAGTTTTGTATAGACCAGAAAAGGTATGCAATTAATATTAAAAAATCATTTATACAATTTCATGAGAACATATACGAAAAATCAGTACATGTTGGGAAACCTTGCGTTTAAAACATCACCATAAAGAACAATTTAATTTCGTCCCACTAATTAAAAACTATATACTGAATTACTCATTGAGCCAAATTTAAAAAACAATTTTGAGTCATGCTCATTATCATCACTAAGAGTAAGTAATGAACAGGTGGTCTTTCATGTGTTTTTATCCTTCAGCAAAAACACATCATGCTTTGAAGGCCTCATAAAGAGTTTAAAAAATGGTTTAAATTCAGAGAATCCAAATTCTTTCTCACATAAAGATCGTATCATAAATCACAAGTTTATCAAACAACTAAAAGAAAACTAAAATGGATTTTGTAATGGAATTAAAACCAACATCAAGACAGAGTATATCCTTTAACAGAACTTCAAGTCAATAACAAAAGGCCTTAAAAATGGTTAGTTAAAGAATTACACTCATCTTAAGCACTAAACACAACCTTGAACTAGGGACAGACTTTTTACAGAATTATACTGAACAAACTAAGATTGTCACACAGTAAAATCTAAACAACTCACATACATAGTATGCAAAAAACTAAGCTATCAATTCCCTTTGCATTTAATAATGCTCAATTTACAGTCATGCTTCTTCAGTCTTATTTATATGTGAAATTACACACACAGGGTTAAAAATCAGAATAAACAGGCTATAAAAAAACCGAACCAACAACTAAAATATAAGATATTAGAAAGCAAATCAACCATATAGAAATATGCAGCACATAACAATGCAACATATAAAATGATAGTACGTCTCTCACAGATAATCAGTATCTAGCCCAATCAAAAAATGTCTAACAATCTTAACAAGCATGTGACAATAAACTACAACTGAAAAGGACGACTTAACCATGAATGGTTTAGAAGAACTTACGGATAATGATCTGGAAGATTCAAGATACAGCAGACCCTCGCTGCAAGTTTGCTGTGAAGAAACAACCTTTAGAATTTTACTTCACAAACCAACCCGAGATCACACCCCACAACCATGATATTCATACTGTCAATGCAAGCCCTAATCAGGAACTAAACATACAATTGAAGATGATAGATGAACCCTAGTCAATAAGAACCCATAATACTTCAACCAGATAAGCGGAAAACAAAGAACTAAGAGCCTAAAGCTCTGATACCATGTCAAGAACATAAAAATCCCTACTCTATATTTCCAAACAAATTGTAAAAACCCAAATTCTGAACTAATACAACAAAGAATAAGATGACAGCAGGCACAAACAATCTCTAATCAACCTAACAAGATAACAGGGAAGATGATGGTTGAATCATGTGACCAAAAGAAACTCGTGTGTGATGATAACACGAAGATGAACATGTGCCTTGTTGACAATTAGACATCGATCAGAACAAGTAGACGTAGGAACTGGTTTAAACCCCCTAATCATACCAAGAAGATGCTAATCTTCTTGCCATACGAAGACTAGAGTGAAGATTAGGGCCAATAGAAGTTGTGTATGTGACAGTGCTTTTTATTCACCGAGTAATCAAGTCCTTTTTTATATCAAGGACTCTGACCAGTTGACAAATAAACCCCTCAACTTTCCAAAAACCTGCAACAGTAGCTAAACCTTCAACTCTCGACCTCGACCGCTTTCAACTTCAACTTGTTTCGAGCCCAACAACACAGGAGATCATCATGTAAACAAAAAAAACAACAATTAAAGAACATATATATAAACACTTGTTTGACATTGAATTGAAATTAGATATATATTTCAACAAAAGGGCTGCTGAAAAACCTTTTCAGCCATGAGTTTCTTCAAAGAAAAGAGAAAATTTGATCTTTTGCATGTATGAGAGAGAGAGATACAAATATGGAGTGTATGACTAGTTAATGTTAGACAACAACCAAAATGACCAAAAAACCCCAAAGGGGCGGCCGAATTTCCCCCCATTTTAATCTTCCATTTATTGTTAACTAGTTATTTAACGCTTTAATTATATAACTCATACACACTATTATTATTTGATGTTATTTAACCAACTTAAGTAACATTACAAATAATACGTATGAACAAAATATCCTTATAAGTTATCCTATATCATATGCAATTTATTTAGAAAACTCATTTTTAAATTGGTGTAATTATTTAATTGCATGATCATATCATCAATTAAATATTTATTGGTATTTGCCAAACTTGTTATTGAATATGACCGACTTGGATCATAACTCACTAACGCGTTAATGTTTTATATTTTAAATTTCCAAAGGTAACATAGATAGGAACAAAGGAACATATCTGGTAAATTAGACACTCACCATATTATGTTTATACTAAATTATAAATTTGTTCTTAAACTTCAAAAATTACAAGAATAATGTTCATATATTATAAAAACATTACGTCTTTCGGTCTAACGACACTCGTTCGTGTACTCTAATGAACGCATCTGCCCCTCATGTCAAGGCAAATCATCATTTTACCCATCTTTAAGGATGATTTATGGAAGCAAGGAAGTAATCACATTTTAGATTTTATCAAAAGAAAAAAGCATATATATTCGTTTAGTAAAAAGAATCCAGTTAATTGGGTTTCATAGACAAAGCGAGTATCATTTTGAGAGCTGATTATGGGATGAAGAATAATATCCTACGGCACCAACCATGACCGGTTAGCTCACTATACGTTTATAATCGGGTGTTAAAACGAGTTCTGGGTATCAGCTAAAGTGATTGCGTAGAACATCTGCACAGCTTCTGTTAAATGTTACTTGACTGGAGAGCACACGAAAGTGTTGGGTATCATGATAAAGTAACCGCGTAGAACATTTTTGTGTTATCTAGCGTCTGATTTTTAATTTTACACAATATATACAAATGTCACTTTGATTCACCACAGTATTTGATGAATGACCCACATTAAAACAACAGTTGGGTCCACTACAGCTCAACTGTCGGTTAGGGCTTGGAATTCTTTAAACGAGGTACCAAGTTTGAATCCAGCGAGGTGTAACTTCTTGTGAATAACCTCCCGGGGCTAAACCTCAGTGTACAACTAGTGAGAGCTCGAGTTTAACTACAAAGTAGGATTTTGCAGATTTCAAAAATAAACGAGAAAAATATACAATGAACAAGATGTAATTTGTGATGAAATAGACTAAACAAATAAGAGAAGTAAATTGATGAAAATCTAGTGGTATATACATAGGATAATACCTCTTATAAAAACTTCTGAATGCAGGTAGACAGAGTTGATTTTGGAACAGCACCAATTACTGCTTCTTTCTTTTCTCCCTCTTTAAAGATGATGACAGTTGGGATGCTTCTTATACCATATCGGGTAGCGATTGAAGGATTCTCATCGGTATTCACCTTGTAACAAGTGAGTTTTCCGTTGAATTCTATAGCGAGTTCGTCAATGATTGGGTGGATCATGCGACATGGCCCGCACCATGGAGCCCAAAAATCAACCAGTACCGGAAGATCAGAATCCAGAACAAGTGATTGCCATGCTTCATCAGTCACAGGAAGCACTGCAATCTCAATAATTTACTTTAGTCATTCATCAACAATCATGAGATAGATATATGCTAATTCTTTTTAACAAAACAAATGATCATATCGTAATCAAATCTATTAGGTCAGGTATTCCATCAATAAATAACAATGATAACAAATCATAAGAGAAGTATGATTCGTATCCAGAACTATATGTTTAAACATTTTGGGGGGAAAATCGTAACTACATTTTTTTAGCAACAAAACAGATATACACACACGTGGTTTCAACTCGAGAAGAACATGTTCTTCCCCTACAATTTCAATACTGTAGATGTATCTGACTATAAGAACACACTGTAATCAAATCTAATGGTCACTTAACAAATATGTGTCAATATTTTGAGGAAAAACAGATAACCACATTAACTTTTAGCAACAATACAGATATCAATTTCACTGAAAACATAAATGTGGTCTCAAATCAATATGAACATGTTTTTTCCCCTACAATTATAATTTGGTAGATGTATCTGACCATAAGAACATACTATGATCAATCTCATGGTCACTTAATATGTTTGGACATTTTGAGAAAAATTTGATAAATTACATTGATTTTTTAGCAACAAAACAGATATCAATTTCACTGAAAACATAAATGTGGCTTCAAATCAAGAAGAATATGTTCTTCCACTACAATAATAATACCGTAGATGTATTTGACTATAAGAAACTAAGAACATACTGTAATCAAATCTAATGGTAACTTACAAATACGTCTCAACATTTTAAGGATAAATTAATAACTACGTTGATTATTAGCAACAAAACGGATATCAATTTCACTGAAAACATAAATGTGGTTTCAAATCAATACGAATATGTTCTTCCCCTACAATTACAATACCGTTGATGTACACGACTAGAATCAAATCTAATGGTCACTTAACAAATATGTATCAACATTCGGAGGAAAAACTGACGAAATGATAACTACATTGATTTTTCAGCAACGAAACAGATTCAATTTGACTGAAAACATAAAAGTGGTTTCAAATCGAGATAAACATGTTCATCCTACAATTATAATCCTGCAAATGTACTAGACTATGATAACATCATCAAAACGAAGCAAAAATAGACTCAAAAATCTATTGCTATCACATCATCAAACAAAAACAGATTAAAAAACCAACAGACAATAGATTGAACAAGCATCATAGATTCCTACAGGCTACAGTAGGTCTAGAGAGCATAGTGTAACTGATTTAGCACAAATTTCACGAAATAAGCAACGCAATAAACGGTTCGAACCTTGTACGGCAGCTTCCTGTGCTTCGCATACGATGCGTCCACCACGACGGCCGAAGTTCGACCTCAATCTCACGGATCCAGACGAACGGAAGGAATTGATGTTTAACTTCGAGCCTCTGGATTCCGGCAGAAAGCTCCGGCGAAGGGAGAGTTGAGAGATCGGAGTAGAGGTGATCGGAGTTATAGAGGCCGCCGGAGCTCCGGTGGCGCGAGGGACGGTGAGGGTTTCGAGAACTCCGGCCATCAAGAGTGAAGGTGTGATGAGAATGAGTGTGTGTGTGGGTGTGTGAATGCTAGTGTTGGTTTAGCTTTTGTTTATGTAGGAAAGATGAGATTGTTTGTTGAGACTTGTGAGGTGGATTAGGTGTCACGTGCTTGGCAACTCACGGTTTCTTATACTTTTTAGGGTGTTTTATTTTTTTGTTACGGTGAAATTAGAAATTAAATCTGTGCGATGTGACGTGTTTATGAACTTTGTTATGTGTAATAAAACGGTCTTACTAGCGTGATTAGGTATGTAAAAGAAATATATGAAATTGTAATTTGATTCTGGAGATCGAAACATAGATAAATAAAAAGTTATGTATTGGTCTTTTTGTTTATTGGTCGGTTTCAAAATCATTTTTTACAGTTCCAACATGTTACCGTCAGTGGATGTAATCTAAGATATCAAAAAATGCACTATTTTGAATACGCCTTTGCTTTTAGTTAATTTTATAAACGTCAAGACAAAAAAAGATATCAAACACAAATACAAACTAGTTTTAATAAAAATTCACAAAAAAAAAACTATTTCAAAAAATTCAAATTAGTAAAAATTTTAATAGATTAATTTGTTTATTATATAAAATATGGAGGGTTAAGTTGAAACAACACTCAATTATTACAATGAAAATGAACAATAAAGTAGGAGTTATATTGTGTGAGGTAGAACCCTACATAACAGGCTGAGCGGGACCAATTTTCGCTTTGAGGTGGACGTGTCCACCATTGCGTCTCCAAATCATGTTCTTAGGGTTTCGTCTCTTTCATTTGGAAAGAAATGGAACTTCGGAGATGCAATCTAGATGAGTGTGTGTGTGTTGGGGCCTGGGGGAGGGGGGTAGGAGGTTTACGGGTGGTGGTTTCTAGCCGGCAACGGTCTCACCCCCGTCCACTAGTGATGTTCAAAGTCGGATATTCGAAATTTCGAATAGTGGAAATCACTCCCGTATCCGTATCCAAAATTTCGGATACGGATACGAATAGTGATTTGGATATCTGAAATTCATTTTTTATTTTTTATATTTTTTATTTTTTAGTTTTTTTTACAAAAATTAGACATATGTATTATAAAAATAATATAAAAAAAACTCATATCATAAAAGTCACAATATATACTAAAAAATCTCAATCTAAAGTAAAAATATATCTAAAATATAAAAAAAATAAAAAAATATTTTTTAGTTTTCGGATAATCGGATATTCGAATATCCAAAACGTTTGAAAATCACTATCCGAATCCGTATCCGAATTTTTGAATATCCGAAAATTTGGATATTTCGAATTCGGATTTTCGGATTTTCGAATTTCAGATCGGATTCTTGGATTCAGATATTTTTTTAACACCCCTACCATCCACTTATGGTTTACTGAAGATCAAGTATCTGTTAGCATGTTTGGTTGTGCTTACTCTAGTGCAGTAACTCAGTTTTTGGTGATTTTATTACAAATCCCTTTTACCTAGTACCTACCATTTCAGGTTTATTCCACCTGAAGATTTCAACATTGCATTACTTACCCTTGAGTTAAAATTTGTGAAAAAAGGGAATATGTACTTTCTTTTCTTCTTTAAGTTTGCACCTTTTCATCCTCAGTTTTAAATTGTTATACCTTGCATGTTGATGTTGTCCTTTTAGCTCAACAGCTTAGTAAACGAGGTATGACACTATGTTTTCTTCATTTTTGTGATTGTAGTTACCCCAGGACAACAATGTTACTAAGCATGTATTTGCTTATTTCAATTTGTTTGAGATCTACATAAAGGCTTACTTCAATGCATGTTTCAACATCGGCACAAAGGGCAACTTTTGAGTATCAAGAAAATGGTTATATCTTCACAGTCACCCAAGTTGTTGTGGATGGGCATGAAAAATCAGACGTTGATAAAGGCATGCTTTCGGAATATTCATACAACAATGTTATTCATACTATTTGTGCTTAACACCTTCATACCACTATATAAACAATTTGTAACATATATGTTTAAGTTCTAGATTCTTTTTCACATGCTCATCAGAACATGCAAATTAAGCTATAACTATCCGTTATTTATGGCCTGATCATCCTTACCTCTTTGGGTCGAAATGGATAGGTAGTTTGACTTTCTGAACATCGTATACCACTTTTATTCCTTGGCTAATCAAACTACGTCAATCTGATTACAGGATTGTTGAAGCATACGTGCAGGCGGATGACCCCATCCCTACCACATAAAAGTGATAAAACATAAAAAGAAAACCCAACCCAACAATACCACAAGGGAAACACCAACTCAGCAGCATAACGAGCGCTCCTTTCTTCGCTAGGTATACTAAAATATTGTATCATTATCCCAACTCGCTTGAAGCTGGGGCGCGTCCGGTGGTATCGTATATAAGATCACACGGCTGCTTTTAGGCACATACATCATCCATAACCCACTTAATAAAAACACATTACACACAGGAGATGCAATCACCGGGACAAAGAGAGCTAGGTACCCACAACGAAGCTAGGAAACGAGAGCACATCTACTCCTTTTGATACATGACTGATGGACAAACATTCTCTAATTACTCTGGCTCATTTCACATATTGATAATAATACATAATGCTTTTACAAAAGCACAGACCATACGAAGAATGCACAAATCTATACAGTGAAAAACACGTCTCTTTTGTTGCCCATCTAAAATCTTTACAACAGAGAATACCCTAAACATGTAGTCAGCTTTGTAATATGTATATAATGTAAGGTTGTTCCAACATATAGGTTATAAGAAGAATCGTGGGATTACACGCCGCAATAAACCTAGTTAATAGAAATCCTCAAGGCTAAGTCACCATATAAGTAACCTCTACCTCCCCCCATTCTCTTTCATCAAAATATGGCTATGCATTTTAACACCAAGACCATTTTTCCTTTCTATTACTCCTTTGCTCACATTTAGGTATTAACTTGTTCATTTCATAATTATACACACTTGTTACTTCTAAAATAGCTAACTAACCTCAAGTCCTTTTCTTCTGTGTACAGCAATTTGTACCACCAATGTTGCAAACCTGTAGACTCAAGATGTACCCAAAAAGCCTTGATCAGGTGACGGATTGAGCTAATCTCAAGCATGATCCAAGGAAGGGAGGTGGGTGCCATCCACTAGCGACCCGTTAACCTCATGCTATGAAAATCAGACCTCGTAAGGCTGATGTTATAAAGTTCTTGTTGTAGATGTTGCATGATATTAAATAAAGCCTAAATCATTAGAAATACTTCTATAACACATACTGCAAGCACACAAACGAGCGATAAAAGTAAGACGTTATATATTTAAAGTAAAGAAATATCAACATAAGGGACATGATATGTTGATTATATACAGAGGTTGCAAGGTCAGGTTTCAAAATGAAGCATTAGATGACATCCATATCCCAAGTGACACAATACCAACTGTTGCAAAAGCTTGGATCAGTTCATAGACAAAGTTTTGTTGTTGTATAGGTAAATTTTCCCAATCCGTCCGCCTATCAACAACACAAATAAAATGGTCATTAAAAGGGATGAAGATGACTTGTTAATATCACACCTTTGGCATAAAAAAAATACACATACCCCAAATCAGCAATGACAATGGTTACATTATCTTGAGAATATTGGTCCTGCAATAAAAGAAAAGGGAAGTTAGAGAAGGTGAGAAATGTAAGTAGGAAACAAAGTCAAAAGAGGAAATATGTCTACCAAGGCCATTTGAGCTAGAGCTTCTGATGCAACCTGTAGCAAGAATATATTAGCAAAAATATATTACCGATAAATAAAAATCTTAGAAAACTGGTAGATGACTACAAGGACACTAGCTACCTGAACATCTCCATGTTCCCTAAGTTGGTTTCTCACAAAGTTGACTGCGTCTGAGCTGAAAGTATTAAAATTTTTGGGGATGTTTGTCCCGAATTTAGACAAGGATAAAAGTGTTAAAGACATTTCCTAATATCATAAAAACTAAAAGACAAGAAGGAAGGCAAATTTAGTTAGACTGAACCTCTTAATGTAATCCCATAAGCCATCGGTTGCTAACAATATAAACTCAGCATCAGACCCTAGTGCAACCTGATAAATATCAGGAGTAGCAATAACCAAGTCTCCAGCAAACTGCACGCTATATCAGATAACCCCAATATACAATTAAGCAGTTGAAAAGGTTGAAAGGTTAGCAAGTCCAGAATCGATGTAGAAAACAAGAGAGATTGACTAACTCCCAATGATTTACTATAACCAAGAAATTTATCTCAAAAACTTAGATTACAACTCATGCATAACCCTAAACCTTGGCTATGTATTTATAGGCTAAAAACTAAACATATTTGCATATAATTAGAATTGTTAAACTTTAGGATCCAATCAACTTGTTAGAGTTCTACTTGACTACAACACTAATTACTAAATAATAAGAACTAAACCAGACTTGTCAACGTTGGTCCCCCAACTTCACCGGTTTGTGAATCGGGTTAGAAATTACCGCCAACAGGTTATAGATGGTAAATGATTAAAATACATGTTATGCAAATTCTATAATTAACTTAAGAGTAGTCTTCTGAATTCTAGAAGTTGTATCTGACCACTTATTAGGTTGTTTTGAACTTCCTTAATGATTATCAGAAATGCTCTGAATAAAATTTTAACAATATCCAAAAGAAGTTGCATAAAACATATGAGAAAGCTTACCGGGATGCAAATTTTTCAGACCATCTTCCTTCTGCAACTCCCTTCTTCAGCATTCTTTCAATAGTTAAAGAGCATATCAATGCTAAAAAATATATATATATGATTATCAAGTAAATAAAGAAGAATAAGAGAGATTACTCATTCTTCTTGGTCTTAAACCGTATGTCACCAAAGGCACGGGATACAGAAATATCTCCACAAATTCGTCCATCCGATATCTATACACAAAAAAGATAACCTGTGTGAATCAGATTTGTAACATAACAAACCACAGGAGTTCAGTGTAATTTTATATAGGCCTCAGACACAGGTGAAAAATATATTAATTAATTAATATATCTTGATCACAATAAATCTAGTAAACTCCAGTTAGGGGTGCATGCCACAAAAAGATACATGAATATCATCTGAATGGGAGTAAGCACCAAGTGGGACTCTTATCAATTTAGGCAAATGCTATACCGAAGAAAGTCACATCGATATTACTACCTGTCATTTGGACTTGTTAGAGAAATTGCAACTACAAGGCTATAGGTAATTTGAGTTTGCTAGAAAATAATGATATATGACACCAATATATACAATGAAGAAGGAAATGAGAAGAGAATAACACACCCATCCGCCTGCTTCTCTAATTCGCCTGATTTCTTGAAGAGAAACCTTGTTTCTTCCATAAGGTCTGTGAGAATTAGTCAATTCTTGTGCTTTCCCAGATTGTGAAAGAACCTGCCAGAAATTGCAATTGACATTCTTGTTGCCTCTTAGAAAGAACATGTGAATCATGAAAGGTAGGTACCGCGCATGAGTCACCAACATGGGAGATGAATAGCATATTATTTCCTATGAAGATGGCAGTAGCTGTTGCACCAGACTCATCCTCCTCCTCGCTCATGTCAAGCCTTTACAAAATGAAACAGCATCTAAACCTTCAATGGAATATACATACAAAAAATGAAATTATACATACTACTTGACAATTGTTTGAGAAGACACAAATTGTCAGTGTAAGTATATTATATTTATTTAGCTTACAAGTTTAAAAGTTTGGCATCAGCGTTCTCGAAAGCTTGTTGCAAAGCATTTTTAATTCCCACAGAGTCTTTTTTATCAAACAATTGTAAAGCCTTGACACACTCCTTGTATAGCTCCTCCCTGTGGTTGCCGCACAATTCAACATACAGTACAGAACCATGAAATCAGATCAGAACACTAAATAATATAAAAAACACCATGATCGATTGTAGAAGTTATTAAACAGCAGAACCTGAGAAAATGGACAGAAGAAAAGCCCGCATGGCCATCAAAAACAGCAGCAAAATAGAAATCGTGGAGGTCATTGTTATTGTGGACTATAACAGCATCATCTTCCATCTCGTCACGAGCACCCTGTAATTTGGCTGAACCCCATCGGATCCCAGGAGCAACACCATCAGAGAGAGAAGAAGGAGCCTCGATTGCAATCGCTGAACAATGCCGCCTGATGCCTTCTCTACTCCTCTTTTTTCTCGTCGTTATATTAAGATTACTCTTCTTCAAATCAATCTTACCTAATAACAAGTTGTTGTATATAGTCATTGATGATGAGGTAAGAAGAAGATCAAGAGTGAAGGAGAAATGGGTATGATAATAAGAATAATAAGTGGGAGTCCGAGTCTAGGCATCCAAACCAAAGGATAAGATAGCATAGAGTGAGCGTAAACGCAAACCGGCTAACTGGATTAACGGATTAGATTATCTCATTATTTTATGTTTCAACATTTTGAGGAAAAGTTGATAGCTACATTGGGTTTTAGCCTTTTAGCAACAAAACAGATATCAATTTCACTGAAAACATAGATGTGGTTTCACTCGAGATGAACATGTTCTTCCCCTACAATTACAATACTGTAGATGTATTTGACTATAAGAACATACTGTAATCAAATCTAATAATCACTAAAGTAACAAATATGTTTCAACATTTAGAGTAAAATATGATAACATGATAACTACTTGGATTTTAATAATCCAAATTATTACTTATTGGCTAATAAGAATGCATACTATTAATTTGGTTGATAACACTAACAACTTTCACTTTTATTACGAATATTAATCCTAGTAGCATAAGTATCATACATTAACATTTGTATTTATTTTAGGCTCGATTTAGTTTGTATGTTTTTTTTCATTTAGTACGTGTTCATTATTCTGAACGAAATCGAGTGCAATTCAAACGTAAATATTTACAAATTATGTTCCTCGGACTAATATTGGTAATAAAATAAAAATTGAGAATGTTACAGCTCAAACTAATATTATAGATATTGTCATCCGATAAGTAATAGTTTAGATTATTAAATTTGTCTTGATTTAACATCATCAAAATGATGCAAAAATAGATTAATAAATCCATTGCTATCTCATCATCAAACAATAATCGATACAAAAACCGAAAAACAACAATTGAAACGAGTATCAGAGATGCCTAGATGTTACAGTAGGTGTAGAGAGCATAGTTTAACCGATTTAGCACAAATTTCATGAGATAACCAGCACAATAAACGGTTCTAACCTTGTACGGATGCTTCCTGTGGTTTTCGTCCACCACGACGACCGAACTTGGACCTGAATCTGACGGATACAGACGAACGAAAGGAGCTGATGTTTAAGTTTGAGGCTGTGGATTCCGGCGGAAAGTTCCGGAGATGGGAGAGTTGAGAGACGGGAGAAGAGGCGATCAGAGCTCCGGCGGAGCGAGGGACGGTGAGAACTCCGGCCATCAGTAAACAACCTAACGGGATGAAGATGAAGGGAGTGTGTGAGTGTGTGAGTGTGTGAATGGCTGGTGTTGGTTTTAGCTTTGTTTTGTTAGAGAGATGAGATTGATTGTATGGATTAGGTGTCACGTGCTTGGCCCCTTACAAATCTTAATATCTTATTCTTATACTCTTTGATGTTAAATTCAGAGTTTACTTGTAAAAATAACTTTTGTTTTTAAGTGTATGTTTGGGATTGATTATTTTTTTTTATTTTTAATTTATTAATTTTTAAGAAGTTAATAAATTAAAAAAAATATTTGGCAAAGTCAAAAATACTTCTAAAACTAACTTTTCATATAAGGTAAAAATGAAGTTTTGAAAAGTAAGTGAAGAGTTACTTATTGACTTTTGAAAATTAATTTTAGTCTAATTTCTTATTATACTCATCTACTACCTCCTACTAACTCTCGTCATTTTTAAAGTATGTTTTTTTTTTGTAATTATACAATGTTTTAGTTTATAGGCTAATCCAAACACTTTTTTAAAAAATCCTTTTGAAAAGTCATAAGTTAATAAGTCTTTTTTGTTAAAAGTCATTTTCAATCAAAATAAGCAATCCCAAACATGCCCTAAGCAAATGTTATTTTCGGTCTGAAAGTTTGATCGGTTGATTAAATTTTAAATTAAAAGTTTTATAAAAGTAAATAAAAATAAAAGGAGAAAGACATGCAACCAAAGTTCTTGTTATTATACAAGGGGCGGAGCACAAGTAAAATAATTGATAAGATTTTTGAAAGCAAATTAATGTTGTTTTTATCTCTCTCTAACATGTTAGGTGAAATTATGTGTTGTGAAAAAGAACTACGGTTCAAAATAAGAATAACTTAACCAACTAAAGAAATTACTATTATTATCTATTTGTCCATTAGGACCCAGGGTTATGGCATCAAGTACGTTTTGCCTAAGTGCCCTTCGGGCATCTTGATAGGGTTCTTTTGCAGGTCTATTGGGTTGGCGGTCGGGCTCATGAACTCGAGTATGAAACCGCTTCATATTAGTTGTTCGACAATGATATTAACACCTGGGAGATTTTAAAGAACTTCAAGGTTAAAAATGAGGGGTTGAATGTTTATAGAAAACTACTAATACCCTTAACATAAGACTTAAATTTTAGATTTGAGCTAAAATATAATCAATGCTTAGCACATGTCACTAGTTAAGGGTTAGAAAATAATTTGTTATTCCATTTGAATAAAAGATCTTTCAACCTTCATAAACAAACAACGCTTGGATGACTTGAGAACTTTCTGCATAATGTAATCTTCTAAAAATTTACAACAAGCACATTAAAATCATGCATCATTATAATTAGAGAATTCAAGCTTTAAGCTACAAATTCCACTCCGGAGGAAAACAAGCACTAGTGTGATGAAACCATCCAACTAGTTGCATCTATGCATTTAGTATCAATTTCGACGCTAGTTTGTTGAAATCATCTATAAAATCGAACCTATGAACTTAGATTCAGCATCTTAAGCTTACAATAAAGCCCTAAATCCTGATAAATGCAACCACTAACTGAAGAATAGAGATTCAAAAACAACAAATCATAAATAATCACGTCTATAATTCAAATATTGCTATAATTCTAACTCGTAGATTTTCAAAATTGACTGAATTACAAGAGTTGAGGAGTAAAATGCAACGTAAATCATGGGTTGTCAATGATCTCAACGAGGTATTTTTTCTGAATGTAGGAAAAAGCAAAGCAGGATGGAATGATGCTGACTATCAACGTTGAAACATGGTGGTAGATCGACGGTGATAAAAGTAAGCATGAGCACCATGGCTTGTGCGACAGCGACAGTGAGACCATGCAATATTAATGAATATTAATGATTTATTGGAACCTTGATTGGGAGAAAATCCAGTGGAGATCAATTTTAGGGTAACAAGCACACAAACATAATTGGCTTAAATGTGAAACTATATGATAAAGCAAGATAAAAACAAGAAAAATACAAACTTGTTATAATACCACGATATTTAACACTATTTAACACAGGATTAGTGTTATAACCTTAAGAACTTAAAGAGAATTGTAAGAGCAAGAAGAAGATAAATGTATATCTTATGAAAGTGTATACAAGAGGTGCATTTTCTACTCTACATTGACGTGGTATTTATACTACAAAGATCAATCATTTTGGTAGACAAGGTAAACTATTTTGGTAGATAAGTAGCAT
>BJCN01134635.1:0-13383 GCA_018326445.1 Flaveria brownii
AATGGTTTTTGAATGAAAAGTAAAGTATTTTAACCATAAAACTAGAACTCACTCAGCAACGCTGACTTTTATGTATTTTCCAGTTGACAGGTGACAGGTTGCTGAGGATGGCACACAGGGGTGGCTACTTGGCGGGCAAGACTGACATCCATTATGTTTTTGACGATACTGTTGTTTTGTAATTCATGCAATTAAATATTTTGTGACTTATGAACTTAAATGTATTGCTTAACAACAGTGTTTTAAATGAATGGATGATTTTTGTTAAAATAATTCCGCTGCTTAAAATTATATTATGTATGTTTTATGCTGTGAATGACCAACTGTGGGGTGCCTGGAAAGGGGGCCTTACAATTATACATCATATGATTTAAAGACTACTTGGTACTTACTTTAGTCCTGCTACAATATATGATGAGTAAACTTGCTCATATGTGTGTTTAGTTGCTTATACGTACTTATCATTTTATAAATGTAATCCTTAATTGTGTAAAGGATTGTGCCAAATAACATATATTACAATTACACACATCATGGTCGTTGTTATACGTGAATGAACGATACTCAACAAGATTGATAATTTTCAATATTCTACTCAATGTTATGGTCTCTTCTCGAATCGACCACTTGAATCTATATCAAATGATCTAAACAGTGGCAATGTTCAAAGAAGTGGAAGAAAATATAGCTTTAAATAGTCTACTCAACATTGTGGCTTCTATGAATTCCAAGAAATAGTTTGGTGTTCTAAAACACTTGAGGAGATAAAAGACTCAATTTTTCTTACGGGTTAACACGAAATCATTCATATGAGATAAGTAGTGTGATTCTTCAATGTTGTGTATCATGTAATGTATCATTTTGTTCTTTAGATCTATCCCTTGTATTAATTTTCAGCTTTTTAATTATTGTTTTTTAACGATAAAATATTATAAATACATAATGGCAGGGCCGGCCCTATAGCATTTATGCCCCAAGCTAGAGCTTTGGGCCTCTTAAGATATAGGGCCTCTAATTTTAAAAAAAGAAATTTTATGTACGTGTAATGGGCCTCAAAATTCAGCAGCCCACTTGTGAATACAAATTGTAGTAACATCAACCAGCCTCAAAAAACTTACGGTGGCTCTTTTGTTTGCAACTGCTTCTTTCTCACTTTCTCATAAAAAACGAAGGGTCGTTGATTTGCTAATAATCAAGCCTGACAGAAGGACAGGCCGCCCCTACGCCTATTACAATTTACAAGATCAATAGCAGCATTGTTCCTATCGATAAATCCTTAGTGTTGACTCACTCATTAATTTTCAATACAAACTACAATTCAAGCAACAATTATGATTTTCTTACTTTCATATTCATTTATAATCCTCAAAATAGTGACGTGACTAACGTTTCTTAGTTTCCGTGATTGTGTATTGCTATTTCAAATTTTCAATTGCGATCGGAGACACCTAAACTTTGATTTTCTTTGTTTAATTTCGGCGATGAACAACAAGGGCCTGCAAATAGACATCCGACAAACTATTCTCATCAGGTTAGTGTTTCTAGTTTGCTCTTTGTGCTTTGAATAAGGGCCAACAATTCGATTGGATATTTGTTAATGGATTAGGATTTAATTTGTTTCTGAATTACTTGATTTTGATTCTTTGAATTAGTGATCTGTGTTGCATCTGAATTTATTTGATTAGTTTATTGCTTTTATTTTATTCATTTTAATTATGTAATAGCTTGAATCTGATTTATTTGATTAGTTTATTGTTTAATATGATTTATTTAGATTATTTAATAGCTTGAATCTAATTTAATATAGTTCATAGCAGAACAAGGAGTTCGAACTTACTTTGTGTCTTTGTCACTTAGAAATTATAATAATTTCAAACTGAATTTGAAAGTTAAAACGTGGTGCATCAAAAGAGATAAAAAGAAAAAGTTAAACAAGAAGTTTTAAATAAATTAATAAAGGATCATTATTAAATTTAGTAACCACATAAGACGTATTAAAACATAGAAAAATATTATGTACAATCTATTATGTCATAAGAAAAATTAAATGGTTTAGCTCTTTTATAGATTTAAAAATAAAATTAAAAGAAATTGATTATGTAGAAATCATTAAACCATTAGCATCAAATAAAATTAGAAAAATAAATCTAATCTAAGTAGCTATATCTATACAACTATATAAAGCATTTAGGGAGGATACAATTGTAATTTTATTTAAAATGTAAGACACTAAGACAACTTTTTAAGCACAATATACAAGTGTATTATGCATTAATTCCTAAATTGTCCTCATTAAGTATATTTCTTCTAATTAATACATTATTTAATTCATTAAATTAAGTATTATCTTATTAATAACACTTCTAAAATAATAATTAAATCTATATTTACTATTTATATATTTATAACTATATCTTACTAAAATTAAGTATTATCTTATTTATATACATATGTATATAATTACTAAATATTACATAGTTATAATAATAATAATAATAATAATAATAATAATAATAATAATATAATGATAATAATATATAATAATGATAATGATGATGATGATGATGATGATAATAATAATAATAATAATAATAATAATAATAATAATAATAATAATAATAACACCAAAATATAATTAATGTTTAAGTCAGGTCAGGTTAGATTGCGTTTTTCAAGTAAGACTCGGTGACACCCGTCGCATCGCGTAAGGCAAACCACTATATGATAAATATATCTTAAGATGACAAGATAGTAATTTAATTCAAAGTTTAAGACGCCTAATATAATATTTTAAGCATAGAATATAAGTGTTTTATGCAATAGTTAACTTTTGCCTCCTATTTAATTAACTTCTTCTAATTAATATATTATTTAATATAATTATTAATACATTATTTTATAATATGATATTATTTAATTTTCATTAAATTTTATTTTATTTTATTTATGATACTATAATTTGGCATTTAAATTTATATTTACTAATTATATTTTTATAACTACTTACTATTTAAATTAAGTGTTATTTTATTTAAATATTTAAGTATACAACTAATATAAATCTTTATATTTATAATAACAATAATACTAATATTTTCTAGGGGCATATTGTGAGTTTAATAATTTAAATATTTATGTAAAATATGTTAGTTAATGACATATTATTTAATAACTTTCGAAGAATAATTACAATAATAATAAATATTATCATATTAATACTACTACTACTAATTATTGTTATAAGGTTAATAACAATAACAACAATAACTATAATATCCGTGTTATTATATTAGTTACAATATAATATCGTGTATCTGTCGTATTATTGTATCTATAACAATTTAATGTTCGATAACTGTATCATAAGAATATAATATGAATCACTAAAACATGTGTAGCGACAATCCGAGTGCATATATAGTTGAACTCGCTGAAATCATGATAATCCTAAAAACTATAATTACGACGTTATTTTATACGCTTCAAATCAAACCGCGGTGAAGCGCGGGTCTAACGCTAGTATTTATATATACACTATAAATAACTTTAAAAAATTATTTAACTTATCACTTTGTAAACTTATTAGTTTATTATTATCGGTCTCAAACTCGGATACAAACGAAGAGTTTATAACAATGGTTTTAAAGGGTCTCATTTTTAAGTTCGTCTTGTGCCTCAAAAAATGTTAAATCTACCTTGTCATAACCTATATGGTATAGGATTTGAGTTTCTAACATTGTGGTTATAAGATACGACACTTGACTATAAAGATGTGCTGACTGATGATGGCTCTTCAGTGATTGATTAATAAAAACATAATTACCCGAGAAAAAAAAAAAGAGTTCTTGATTTCATCAATTAAACCAAAATAGTTTTGAGAACAAGAAAGATGATAGCACGTATGCATGTCCAATAAACACATTTATTGTCATCTTCAACACTACAACTTCTGTATTTTATGTTTACTTGCTGCTCACGACAAATGGACTCCTTACTCTATACTTCTCATTCGACCATGTAATCGCACCGAAGTTATCTTCCCCCAATTCACCATCAGATCTAAACATCACTTGGTATGTCAATTTCTTCCTCTTTTCTGTAAATTCCAACTTATTCGGTGTAACATTCACCTCCAATCCATTTGGGGCTTCCACCGATGCTGTATAGATCGTATCACCATCTTCAACATTCGTCACTGTTCGATTTACTCTTCTCTCTTTCCCATCGAATTTTGAAATCGCTATTGATGGGTAGTTCATGTTGGAGATTGAGTTTTTGTTAGGGTTTTGTGGGCAGGTGAAATCGGGGGGGACGGTAGAGGAAATTCGTTTGATTGTGGTGATGGTGTAGCCTATGTTGCATAGAAAGTGTAGGTAATCGATCGTTTCGGTTTCGTAAACTAGTCCTGGTTGTAATGGGCTTGATGTTACTTCCCCTGCACCATAATCGTATGGTGTAGCGATTGATCCTGAGTTTGTTGTGATTGGCTCTTTCATGTTGTTTGTTTGAGTTGCTGTAATTGAAATATGTCATGAATAGTTTGATTGATGTATGAAGCTTGCTATAAGTTAATTGTACTTTGATGTATGAAATTTAGTTCGGTTTGTGGAGTTTGTAACCTGTTGTCATGATTGCTGATCTTATAGCAGATGGGCTCCAGTTAGGGTTTTCAGATTTGATCATGGCGGCGAGGCCAGAAACGTGTGGGCAGGCCATAGAAGTTCCTGAAAGTATGTAGAAATGTGGAGGATTCTTGCCCGCGAGTTTTACTACGGAATCATTGTCTGGCCATGAAGCAAGAATGGCCACCCCGGGTGCTGCAACATCAGGCTGCAAGGTAATTCAATCACGAAACAACTTAATTACTTCGCTTATGTTATGAGATCACCGAAAGTTTTATACTTTATAAGTGTGCATAGCATGATAGTGAACTTGCCTTGAGTATGTCTTTTGTAGCAAATGAAGGCCCCCTAGCTGAGAAGTAGGCAACTACAGGGGCTGGCTTATATTGCGTCACTGATACAGTTGGTAGAATAGTTGCCGTAGGTTTCCTTCACATATTCCCTCAAATTGGTTAGTAATGAATGCTAGTTATGGGCAATAACCGACCCAGACCAACAAAATGGTTCAGACCATACCAGAATAAGCTAATATCCGATTCACTTTTTTAACGTTTTGAAAACAAAAAACGTTCTCAGTTAGGTTCCATATTGTCTGAAGCAGGACCAAACAGGTTAAAGTTGGTTTGGTTTTTAGTTCTGGTCCAGTCGAGTTAAACTTGATGAACAACCTTAGTGGATCATAACGGGCTTCTAGCAATAAGTTGCAATGATTGAACTTAATATCTACCTTTCTTTTTTGGCATAAGATATAATCTTCTTTCCATCACGTCGATTAACTGCGGCCATTGAAAAGGATCCATAAGATGAAGCCACTGCTCTAGCATTATCACTAACAAAAATCATCCCAATTGCACCAAGTCTTTTAACTCCTGCTATCTTTTGTTTGGTTGAATATATTCCATCTCCATTCTCACAAAGGATAATGTTTCCTTTGACTTTTTCTCGATCTAATGAACGTGGTAGGCAGTTTCTGAAGAACACCCATGTTATCAGTCAAGCAAATTGTGGTCATAGAAGTAGAGGCCGGTATGTCGACCAAGTTACTTATAACTATCAAACATATAAAGTTAAAAATTAAAACAAGTAAACTGTAATGGGATGAAAGTTACCCAAGTTAATTTTTTTTAATTCTTAAAACCTTGTAAATTTTTTTTTGAAGAAATATATTAACCATTTTGGACACTTTTTGTTTATTAAAATTTTAAGCATTCTGGACAAGAAGTGCTTTGGATGAGCACAAACCGACCCCGGCCAATAATTTTTTTTTTCATTTAGACTTTTACTTGAACCTTCTTTTTGTCCACCTCTACATCAAATGTGAAAACACCATTGAAAGAAGTTTTTATGGAGTTACCTTGCATCAATTTCATCATAATAGCTAGAATTTCCTTTGGCTGAGATTCCATAAAGTAACGGGTATACCGGAGATTTTTGTAATTCACCGAAGTTTATGCCTCCACCCTTCAATTTTGAAAGAAACTCATACATTTGAGTACAATAACAAATCTTGAATCCCTTTTCTGGTTAGTAAGTAATATTATTCAGCTTCAAAGGAATATATATGTTTTGTACGATGGCTTTTTGTAAAATCCAACGTAGGTCATGCATTCCTTGAATAAATGTTCATAATGTTGTGCAGTGTAAAAGGAATGTAAAAAAATTTCAATTGTAGAGAAAGGTTTAAAACATATGTACAAAATGGGAGGTCGAGGTTAAATAACGATGAACATAGGTTTTTTTGGTAATGGGTTGGGTTGAAACAAAACGCTTTTCACCCGAATTTATCAAATCTGCCTTTACTAATTTTTAGTTAGGTTGTCAAACATGTTTTACAAAAAGTTTATTGTTTCAATAAGAATTTAATTTACTTAAATGTTATAGTTTAAGGGGTTTATGCATTAACATATGCTTTGGGCAACTTTCAACTCATTTGACCAAGTTTGCTTTTAAGCTTCTCTTGTTTTTCACTCTTTCAATCCATTAGAGATATAATATAACATGAATTAACCGATTCATAAGTAAATTGTTACCTTTATGACTGTTTTGTCACCCAATGTGATATCAGCCTGAAAATCACGGTCAATAGAACTAGCTGCAACGCTTAAGATCCATGGAGCAACATTGACAACCGATCGCCTACGTGGGCCATCATTTCCTGCAGAACAAACCACCATGATCCCCTTTTCAGTTGCATGAAAGGATCCAATGGCAATTGGATCTCTCTGAAAATTGGGTCCATATCCGGCTCCTGAACCAAGAGATAGTGATAGTACATCCACACCATCTTCTATAGCATCATCAAATGCAGCCATTATATTTGACCCTTTACAACCTCTAGCTCCACAAACCCGATAAGATGCGATTCGTGAACCAGGAAAACCGCCCTTCGCTGAGCCCATTGCGAGGCCATAATAAGATGCGTTTTGGACGGTGTTGCCAGCAGCCGTTGAAGCAACATGGGTTCCATGCCCACTATGGTCTCTTGGGGAGGTGAGGCCACCTCCAGTTGTGTAATACCGTGCTCCAATTAGTTTCCTGATAGAATTTATTATTTAGGTGCTATTAACTTGTGAAACTGACCAGATTTTTCCTAGATCATATTGTTTAAAATACTACACTGTTACAATAGTCTAGTATTTATGGTTTAGAATATACACAACTTTGGAGATGTAAGCATTTAAATACCTTTGACCCTTTTCAAATCTTTGTTATTGGTGAAAAACTTTTGATGATAATATTATTAGTTAAAACTTGTGATAAGACTGGGACCGAGGATGCACAAGGTAGATGTTTAAAGTTACCTATTGCAGTTTGCAGGTGAGAAATCACTGCTTTTCATGCAAGTTCCTTTCCATTTCGGTGGAATTGGACCAAAACCTTCATCACTGAAACTTTCAGACTCTGGCCAAATACCTAAGTACCATGATTGAAGACACAAAATTATTAATATAGCACCATTTCACATTTTAATAACTTCATAAGCATGGTTCCACGTAGAGTTGTGAAAATGGGTCAAGATAGGTAGTTTCTGGTATAGATTAAGTTGGATTGACCTGAAACTTATTTCTCATAAAGATTTAAACTTTATTATATATAACTAGGATATTATTTTGAAAGTTATATTATTATTATTATTTCAATAACATTATAGGTTATTGAAGAAAATGAGTTATCCGTAAAAGTACATTTTGACCCCTTGACTCATTTTACCCGTTTCCTTTTATCTAACCATTTAATTTAGCTGAAAGACAAAACAAAACCTTAGCTGGCTCATTTACAAGTAACATAGCTAAAGTTAAGGTTTAGTGGGAATACCTGTGTCCAAAACGCCTATGATGGTATCTGAAGCTGCATTTGAACTTGAAATTTTGTATTTAGCGCTATGTCTGGAGTCAATTTCTACTCCAGTATGGTATTTTAGGAAATCCCATGAACGGGTTGTGTGAAGTTGCAAGACCGGATCAGGGAAGACTGATACAACCCCTGGTTTTTGTGCAATCTCATCTGCCTCTTTTTTTGTTAAATGTGCAGCAAATCCCAAGAAGCTGTTTTGGTAGTTATGCAAAACTGCATCTCCTTTCCTAGGTCAAGATAATTTATTTTTTCCATTAATTCCTTCGACTCACCAACACGAAAGCATCTATGAGTTGAACAGGCGGTTGGGTAGTAGGTCAAAACGTATAATTTTTTTATGGTGAATGTAAAGATGTGATGTTGTATCTTGACTGTTACCTTTCAAGATTTTACCGATTTGATACCGTATGCATTTGAATGTCCTTTACCCATTTGAATATAATTTTTTTAGGCTACATTTGGCTAGTTTAAGTATTACCCATTTGACAAATTATACCTTTACGATAAAATGTAATTCTGCTAAATAAAAATAAATAAATAAAAGGAATAAATACAGGTCACCTTGTTACCTTTCTAATAAAGAATTTAGAAGTAGATTATGGTTGTTCCTTGTGGTAGGAGCAGAACCCATATACACAATATAAACTCCATCATTTTCTGCTTCATCTGCCTTAATTTCTCCAAACAAACATATTACAATTATCAGGCTGCACAAGTAAAGACCTTTCATGTTTTTGCCTGTTTTTATATCACACTTGCCTTCTTAAAAGACACACACACATCTATATTTATATATAAGTAAACATGTGCAGTCTAGAAAGAGAAAATAATGTAGAGTGAGAAAAAGAAGCACTAAGCCTTGAGACTTTGAAGTGAGCATATGATTGATGGATAGGTAAGATTGGTTTTAGTGGGTACATTGCTAACTGATGGTGCACTACCCATTAGGATTAGGTTATTGGGTTAGAGTATATCCATGCACATGGTCTAGGGGATATTGGGCTATTTTGAGTCTGATGCACATATCTTTACCCTTTATTTCCATAAGAGGTTGTTTTCATTACTCGAACTCACGACCTCCAAGTCACATGGCAACAACTTTGTCATTGCTTTAAGGTCTAGCCTTAAGTTAGAGAATATCCATTGAAACCAGCAAAATAGCATGAAACTTATTAGTTTTTATTTTTCCTATTGTAATTGAGTTGGTCCGAGGTCTTCTAAACTCAAGCACGGCTCGTTTACTTAAAAGAACTCGACTTCAAATCATTTCAAGCTCTAGACTAAAGCTCGAGCTCAGCTCGTGAATGTTTTTTCAAACCTGAACGTGACTTGTTTCTAATTTATTTCAATACAAATAAAATTATTTTTATATATATTTACAATAGTTATATTATTTGCGTGAAAACTTAAGATTTATTTTTTTATACATGTAAACATGAGTGAAAAAGAGAGTTCTCAAAGTTCTAAAAAATTAAAGTTCTTAAGATAACTCTCTTATAATTATGTTTATATATGTGTGTGTTTATAGTTATATATGTTTATAAAAAATTAATTAAAAGCAATAATTTAACTAAGTTTGAAAAAAACTCTACTTTAAGATGTAGCAATTGAAATGAGTGAACTCAAGCTTAGATAGGTTCGGTTCGTTTACACCATTATGGTTATTATTAACTTAACAATTTTGTTCTTGTTAGTTGCACAAATAACTAAGTAGATGGTAGGAGGAGTAGAGGAAGACCTAAGTTGACTTGGGACAAGATAATTAGGCGGGATATGATAGAGTTGCACCTCTCCGAGCACATGATCGAGGATAGGAGTGCATGGAGGCGTAGAATTAAAATTGAGAACTTCTAGTGGGATCTGTTAGTAGGAAGAGTAAAGAAAGACCTGATGCGTGACCCCCCGCTGATGTGTAGGTTATTGACATTTGCCCTTTATAAATGAAGCATGTTGCTTATTTGATGTATGCACTATCTTCGGGTTGTTATGCTTATGGATATGTTTATGCTTATGTGATGTATGTTATGCTTATGAATATACTTATGAATATGCCTATGCTTATTTTAAACCCTTATGTGATATATACCGATATGTTGTATGCAATATAATCTGTTTGCTATCGTTTTCAAGTAGGGGGTCTCTTTGGAAGCGGTCTCTCTATATCTCAAGATATAGGAAAGACTCGTCACCACCTACCCCTCCCAGACCCTATATACTGGGTATTGTTTGTTTGTTTGTTTGTTTGTTTGTTTGTTTAGTTGCACAAATAGCGCTTTAAAAATAGACATGCAAACTCTCAACGGAGTTTGTGACCTAAGTTACTTTTTGAACGGCAAATCTATTTTACTTATATTGTTAAACTACTTCAAACTAATTTACACCATGTTTGGGTCACCTAAGTGGTTATGGACTTCAACACTCACTGTCACATGTCCGTCTTTTAAAGATTGAGAATGTGTACAAGCTTACTATTTTCAAATAGATCAAAAGATGTAGGGTTTGTAACAACAATTCCTTTATGCTCACGTTACACTTCTATTTTCGTTAACATTTAGCGACACACATGTGATGTTAATTTGTAACAGTCACTGTGGTTTCGTCACGAGGCTTAACAATATCAGTTATTCTCTTTCGAAAAGGTTTAGACTCTAGTTTCTTGAGGTAAATTGGGAACACATGTTGTCTGTGTCTACAAAAGACACTTTATTTTGACCCCTTTATGTTGAGAAGTTCTTACAGATAAGTTTATAAAATAAATATCTTTGTTATAATTTGGGTTTTCTGTTTTGATGATTATGCGTTCGTTCATGTTAACAGTTATATATTGTTTTGATGGGCTAATATGATAGATTCAAGTGATTAGTTGTTGGTTTGGTAATATTTAATTTTTATTAAATGCTAGTCTTTTAGTTGAAATGTTATTAAATAACTACGTATTAAAAAAATTTTTTGATACGTTTCGGTAATTAGTTATTTGTTTTTGTTAGGGAATATTGCACCTCATAGTAACTAAGTTTTATTAATGTTTCATTAAATTCATCTTGACTATTTTTTTAACAGGCCTTTGAAACTTCCACTAACACACCGAGCGAGCCTTTCTGAGACGGGATTTTAACCGTACATACTAATTTTGGCGCTCCAGATCTGATTCATCCAACATCATAGAGGAAACCCACTATAATGAGAAAATCCTATTGAGTCAGGTTTTTAACATGACAAAATACCGCTTAAGTTTTTATATTCTTCTATTGTTGAGAAAGTTTGTTATATTATATTTTTTCTATCTTAAATAATCTAAATAAAAATATATGAATTTGATTGGTATCTAATATTTATAACTTCAACTTTAATATGAAAGAAAAAACTAAACAAGTTTCATGATTTTTTTTTCATTTACTTTCTCATTTAGGTCAGTGAAATTAAAAATTAAATGAACTCCAACGTACTCAAGAATTGTAATTATTAAAACATAACTAGATTTTTAACCAGTCATGCAACCAGTGGCAATCTTATGAGATAAATTATAGACTATAATCAACCTGATTTGTTTTTTTAACTAAATTTACGTTGAAAACTAGAGTAATTTGCATTTATATTGAATTTATACATTTTAATGAACACGTATTATATTTCTCACCTTTTATGAAAGCAAAATTTATATTGAAACATAAACCAGCTTAAAAAGTACATAGACAAAGCACATGTGGTGGCATTGTATCTTGTGTGATAAGGTTTAGATTACAATTGTCCCGACTTGTTTCCTAACTAAATTTGTGCTAAAATGTAGAGTAACTTAAATTTATACAGTCGAATGAAAACGTATAATATTTGACCCGATGCGTTTCCAGACAAAACGTATGTTGAAATGTAAAACAACACATAGCGCACAAAGAAATAAGCACGAGAGTGTTTTATTTTTTATCCAACTCATTTTTCAACAAAATTCACATCAAAACGTAGATGGATGTTAAAACGTAGAACAATTTAAAGCGTATATAAAAATAAGTTCAAAAAAAATTATTTTTAACTTGACTTGCTTCTGAACATAATTTTGTCTAAACGTAAATGGGCTTGAATTTATATTGACATGTACATAAATATACGGATGCAAGAAATCAAATTTTTAAGTAAATTGTAAAGGGTTAAAGTGATATTTTATAAAGTTTTGGAAAGTGTAGAGGTTAAAAGTTGATGGAGAGAGGGCCGGTGGCAAAGGCCACCAACCTTTCACTTTACATATAAGTTTAATAAAGCAAATTGCATTTTAATAATCCAGATAATGATATATTGGTCGATAATAATTCAAACTAATCAATTTGATCAAAAGTAATCATGATTTTTAGTTTTGTTACCAAGGGTAATCCTAATGTCATAATCAGTATTGGTTTACACTTGATGTCTGCTCAATTTTTACTCCATGTCGTCGTGCATTCCGTATGTCATTCACAATCATCAGCATGAGTAATATCAAGTGAAAATTAAATGTAAATTATTGAATAAAAATTATATTTTGGATTATTTAAAATTCAATTTTCCATTTAATAATCCAAATCAAAATATCCATGTTAGACTGAAGCCAAAAGCCTTAACTCGCTAGCAAAACTCTAGTAACCTATCATAGAAAAACAATGTTTGATAAAACAGATTAAACAGTTTATATAAATGTTGTAATTATTCGTTTTCAAAGTATGTTTTAACAAAAAAAATTAGTTTTTTAATGTATTTTGGATTACATGTTTTTATCAATTTATATATACCTACAAGGTGTAAAAAAAGAAAAGAAACATTAACTTAAGACTATTATTAATTTATTAAATATCTAAACCGGAAAAAAAAAATTAGACAACCATAGAAAATAAATATATTATTTAATTTATGTAAAACTGTATTATAGAATAATGTATTTAGATAATCAGTGGAAACGAGACAAACATTTTTACTATGGGTGAGATTTAGTATCTGATTGTTGCAAGGAACATGGGTCTTCTTTAATTTTTAATGTTTCACGATTAGCATATATGCCTTCAAGAGGATCCAAAGAAGATAAGTTTATAGAATATATATTCTATACTAGGTTTAAGGCCATGATATTATATGGATTGAATAGCTGGTAATTAAGATTTAAGAATTGTGCAATAAGATATGATTATATATAAGAGCAATAACGCAATAATTATAATATTGAAATTGAAACGAGATACTTATAACTTTATGAAACTAAAAGTGTGAGTCTGATTAAAATAAATAACAAAATAAAAAAACAAAAAAAAAGCAAAACAATATGGCTTGCTCAAACTTTAAATTTAGTAACGTATAAGTTTTGGTATAGATTAATTATTACTCTTTATAAAATTAGATACCGATTTATACTATAAAATTATTTTCTGATACTATTTACTACAAATAT
>BJCN01134653.1:0-12605 GCA_018326445.1 Flaveria brownii
TCGTTGACAATTTCAGCATTGTTGTTAATGTTGCCCGGGTATGCCCTTTTTATGTGCATGCACATAGCTTGTGTGTAGTTTATGTTACTTCCTGCAAATGTTCTATATGAAGTTCCTTGGTTTATCTTGACTTATACTCCCTATGTTCTATATATAAGACTGTATTTGCAAAAAATAATTGTTAAACTCTAACTGCATGTTCTCTCCATGTGTGTAAATTCATGTGAGTTTGTATCAAACTTGAATTTTAGATATCCCTACAACATGCAGAGGTTAATTAACAGGGGACGATTTGTAAATATTGCATAACATGAATGATAGTAAGTTTAGTGGTCTACAAATTTCCCCCGTTAACTTGTTTAAGGGTATATTTCTTTGAGGGTTTTGCAAATGTCTTATGTAAGCAGATTACAAAGAGGAAAACCTGTAGCTACTATCATATCTCTCTTTTATACATATAGCATGTGAGTTAATGTGCATTCTTCATCATGGTCTCTCTCTTTGTTTGCTCGTGTGTGCATATCTTTGAGGCAAAAACAGTCAGTTGGGACTTGGGTGGTCTTGTAGATTTACTTAATACAAGTTTGTCTTTAAAAGGCTAATTTTTTATTATCATAAGTTATGAGGTCACAGTGATATGATTATCTTTTCTGGCAGTTAAGAACTTTTCAGTTTTAGAATATAGATATTTTTATGTTTGTTTCAAGTAATTAAGGTTGCTGGACTTGCAAAACCCACTTCAAAGTATTGATGAATCATCAGTCCTGAAGTTGCCAAATTTGCTTGCTTGATTTAGCATCCATGGTAGAAATGAACTTAGTTTAAATTTGGACTATTGGAGTAAAGTAAAACTAACCCAACCAATCAGAAAATAAATGTGTATACTTCGGTTACACTGGAGTAAAGTATGATGTCTTGTCAACTCAGATTTTAAACAACCCCAAATAAATTTTTATTTTTATTATGAAAGTTTTTATTTCAATTATTAGATAGGGTTTTAATTAGGCCTGTATTCAGTTATGAGTAAACTTGAGGAACGGGTTACTTGTCCTATAGGCACTAGGATTAGAATGTTTTTCCACTATAAATAGGGCTTTAGGGTTGTAATTCTGTTATGCTTAATGATACATCGATTTTGTATTTGTCAATTGGGAGAGGCCGAGAGCAAACAGGAGAGCTGATTGGCCTCTTGAAGACTCGAACCACCCTATTTATTTACTTTGCTTTTTATTCAATTGTCCGAGCCGGTTCATGCCAAGTTTTTTGAACCAAAAACATAAATTTGAAGGCTAATTGTTGTGCAGTTTTTTTAGAAAAGTGAATTCTTGCTAAATGCTAATGGAAGGTTATTTTATGACTATAGTCAGGTTTGAGAGGTGGTTTTTAGTTTAGTTAAGGGGGTGATTTTGATCCGTTTACATATGAATGGATGCATCTATGTTATGCTCTGTCTCAAGCGGATCAAATGGTTAAATTACATAAAAAAAGTAACTAACAGGAACATGTCAAATTGGTTGAAAGTTGCCAACCTCAACCTTTTATTCAACAAATAAATTATTATTGATATAATACAAGTTTAATTCATATTAACATGATATTTTTGCATGTGAAGTTCGAATTTTAGACAAAACGTGTTAAGATCAGCCCAGCCATCCCCGTTTTTTAACTAGTACCAAGAGTTGTCCGTTTTGAGCCCACTCTACCTCTCCATTGTGCCATCCTTGGCTTTCAACTTTTATAACTTGTTTCGCTTTCTTTCTTGTGTTTTAGTCTTTTAGATAGTTCCAGCTATGGAGAAAGTGGTCTCCGGACTCCACTAGATTTATGTTATTTGCTTCATATGTGGTTTTCAGTTTTGTTTATTCATTGAAGAATTGTTACGGGAATGGTTTTATTTTTCATCACATAATGATTTCATCTTTTGTGTTCCTACCTATAAATGTTCAAAACCACTTCACATTGTCAAAATGTTTGTATATCATGTAGGTTAATGACCCTCCTGTTAGAAACTCACAAGAAGCCTTCATGATGGAGGTGCGGGCAGCAAAAATGGTAAGCATCACCACCATTTTTGGCACACTTCATCTGGTGTGTTGTTTTAAATTTTTTTTTATGCCGATCCACCGTCATACCGGGTTTGGCTCAAATCATTTAATCTTTTAAGCATCAGTCGAATTGGTTTGGGTCGGGTTGACATATAAACATTTTTTTGTCCGTATTCATTTTGAATAAAGCATTTTCAATAAGATTATGGAACATATAATAAAAGAAATGCTCTAACTTTTAATGCAAAACAATTTAAGTTGTGCATCAATGTATCATAAGGCAGCTTTTGACACACTACCTTTTTATTTTTTCCCTGTTTTACCCAATTAGCCCATGACCTGAATTGAACTGTCTTGGTGTGATGGGAAGCTGGCTCTGCTAGGTTTTATACAACCGATTGTTGGAAACTAATGTACAAGTTGATAAACATCAGGTACAAGCAGCGGATTCTTTGCTAAAATTGGTATCAGAGCTAAAGCAGACAGCAATATTTTCTGGATTTGCATCATTGAACGACCATGTAGATAAGAGAACCACAGAGCTAAACCAGCAGGCTGAGAAGACCGATAGGATGTTGGCTAGGATTGGTGAAGATGCTGCTGCTAGTCTCAAGGAAATGGAATCACATTACTATTCTTCTATTCTCCGGTCAAACCAACCCTCGCAGCAATGAAACAAACACCCAACTTCAGATGTCCGTGTTTGATTTGTCCTTCTGACTTAGTTGTAAGAAAATAGTTATATGTAGTTATCTTGATTTATCGGTATTGGTAACTTTGTTATTTCCAGTTTTGTTCATTATTTGTGTGCTACAAGTTGAAAGACAGTAAAAAGAGATCAAGTTAAGCACATGAATGATAATCAAAATGGACATTTTCTTTCAGATCACTTTACCATCTCCTTAATGAATCAAATCATTTTCTTTTGACTAGTTTTGATTTGAAAAACTCCAGCTAATTTATCTTTACCATAACAAGATCTAAATGGGGGCATAACCAGTGTTAAACTTAACACCCGCTTTACGTAGGGGTCAGGAAGGAGCCCGGTCGTTTTGTAATATGATGCATATAGCTTTATTCTATACTTTATGCAACTGTTTCTGTTTTATGAATTTTAAAGTTTAGATTCTAAAACAGAGGGGCGCACCTGCCCTTAGCTATTGTAACAGTCCGCTCCCTTAATAATTAGATTAATATCAAGTGGATCAATAACCGCATATCAAATATTAAATTCAAACTGATAAAAACAGATACAACACTTAATCTTAGCCAAAGGTCGAGAAAGATATGGTTAAAAACATGCTTAATCTAATCTTGGGCCATTGCTTTTCTACTCAACTTCACCACTGTTTGTAAATTCACTCGGCCAATGTGGGATGTAAAGGGTGTTTTAAAGTTTTTGTATATGTATTCCTTCAAAATGATGTATTCATTCTTTGGCAAAATTTTATGGTTTTTAAAGTAAGATGAATGCATCTGGTGTTGAGTTAATTGGGTTAGTTCACGGGTCATGAGTCGGCGTGTTCACGGGTCATGGTTCAGGAGCTTTGCGGGTCAAAGGGGTTGCAGAATTCTATTTAATTAGTCACATGCTTTTTGCTATTTTAGTGGGGTCAAAGTCTTAGGTTTGTTAGTTTGTTTATGAAGTCAAGATGTGGGTAACTAAGGAGTCCATATTTTTTGCTTTCACTCGGTCCACGTTGCATGGAGTCTGTTTATATATATACTGTCCTAACCACCCGTGTGTCACACGGGTTGAAAAACTTAAATTTAAAATAGAGTAAATTACACATACGATCCCTATGTTATGTTAAAATTTTGAATTTGGTACTTAAAGTTTAACATTTTTTAATATGATTCCTAATTTTGAAAGATATTTGATAGTGGAATAACAGTAAACAGAAAATATTTGTTGTATATATATATAATAAATAATTGTATTATGTTATATAATGCAGACAAATATTATACGATATTGTTAAAATATAGAAGACTTTCAAATTTTGAAACTATTAAACCCAAAATACTAGGATTTATTGTTACTATTAGAATTTAAAATTTATGAACTACTTATGATCCATTTGAATATTCAAATTGTTAGTTTTAAATTTTAAATTTTAACTAATTAAGTTAGTTATTTTTAGATAAAATATTGGATTGAATTGGATATTGAATTTGAATTTTAATGTTTTTAAATTTCCGTTTCTAATATTAATTTTTAAAATATAATTTTGGAAGTTATTTAATTAGAAATTAAATGATATTTAAGCATTTCCTTTAGAAGCATATTGCTAATAAAACGTCATGTGGTAATTGTATGATGTGAAGATGTCATGTGGCAGTGTATTTGCTAAAATCTTGCCACGTGGCCAAACCTTTTTCATTTATTATATATAGAGATTTATTTGTTTCAGTTAAATGATATAGAGAAAAGAAAGCTTTAAGCTTTAAACACAAATTCTTATCTGTAAGTGTGTTTGTTTCTCAAGGGTCCTGATACAACATTTATTATAATCGATAAAAAACTGACTCGAAAACTTGATTACAACTTATCTCAATATGGGTTTATATAATCTAGTTTATACTTATATATTTATGTCTTCTAATATGATTTGAACTTTATCTAAAATAACAAATCATATTATCCAATCAACTATGTAGAACAAACTAAATTTGTATATTAAACCAACTTGACCGACTTGTCAACTTAGGTCCCCCGAACTTCACCGATTTGTGAAACGGGTTAGAAATTATTGCCAACAATCACCCCTTTAATTTCTGAACCGTATTAGGTAGGCCTTTTACTCCAAGCAACACCGTACCACCGAGGTCTTTTATCCCGAGCAACATCTGGTTGGGGTCGGGTCGAATGACGAATTTATGTAAATCAATTATGGTGTATAATTAAAAGTATATTAAATAAGTGTATGAGTTGTCCTTTTATAAAAGATAAATGTATTTGAATTCTTCACTCTAGCAAGATTTCAGCCCATGTCCTCACTATCTTATGAACCTGATGCATGCAAAATATATAAAATACAAATATTTGACCGTCGGTTATTAAATTTATAAATTCAACTTGCGACGCCCAAATAACATAAATTACTTAGGTAAAAAAATCCATAGTAGTCATTGCCACTTATCAAAGGGAAAATGACTTAAAATTGATGTTTCTCGTAAGTGGTTGAAAGTTTAAGTATAGTTATAAACATCTCGTATACATATATACACCTAAAAGGAAAAACCTAAAACATATATACGTATTGTTGAAGTCTTGAATACACCATTGCATCAGTATAATTTTCAAACAGACTTGATTTTTTTCTATAATCAAATCATTTGCATATTATGTTTTATAGATTTTCAAATAAACCGTTGAGGCGTTTACATTTATCTATGTATGTAAACTAAATATAGATATAAATTAGATTTTAATAATCCAAACTATTACTTATTGTCCGATACTAATCATACTATTGATTTGGTTGGTAATAATCTCGATTTTCATTTTTATTACCAACAACAGTCACAATAGCATAATTATCATACATTCACACTCGATTTATACTTATTTTAGGCTCGATTTAGCTTGTATTTTTTTATTTTGTTCATTGTCATTATTGTGAACGAAAATGAGTCAAAATCAAACGTAATTTTCAATAATTATATTAGTGGGATTGTTGTTGGTAATAAAAATAAAAATTGAGATTGTTACCAGCCAAACCAATAGTATGAATTATTATATACCAATGAGTAATAATTTGAATTATTAAAATTCAAATTGCTTTACTTTTTTAACGAACCTTAAGACATAAAGATTTGTCTTAACGCACTGTAGTGCAAGGTTTTTTTTTTCTAATATGTTGTGTTTTGATAATTCGACTTTAACGAAATATCGCTATGTGTAACTCGCTAACTTACCTTTTATTAATTATGTTTTAACAGGACTGTTAACCTGCTAACGAACTACGCATATGCGCCGTTTTGCCTACCTTCAGCTGACTTCGGCATAACTTTATAAGAATTATTATTTACAGTCACATTTATTAATGAACCACGCTTTGCGAAAGTTTTCGAACAATGTTTCGTCGTTTGTTTATTTGATTTTTTTTAAGAATCATCGCTAGATGTACGAATTAATACTTAAAACGAAGCTTAACATGCTAACGCAATACGCATACGCACCACATTGCACGGGCACGAATACTAGTTATGTTAATAATTTCCAAACCCTCTCATTTGCAAAACATCAAATAAATAGAAAAAAGGTGGAGATTCAAGCCCTACAGGTCAATTCTTTTCATGTTGCTCCTTCCTGTTCATCTTTCCCCCACATTTTGTGGGGAGGCCGTTTCCACGGATCAGGTCTCAGGTTCGATCCGTGGAAACGGCCTCCTCACAAAATGTGGGGGAAAGACCGCGTACATCTTCCCTTAAATGGGACGGACCCTCCCTGGACCCTGCGAAAACGCGGGAGCTCTTTGCAGCACCAGGTACGCCCTTCCTGTTCATCTTATCTTGGTATACGATGAGATCTTGAGTGATAATTAATAAATTACTGAAACCCTAATATTTTACCAAATTTCACACCTTTGTTGGTGTTCTTGTGTGTATTTCATGTTAATGTATCATTTTTAGTCAGGTTATGGCATCATCAAGCTCATAAAATGGATTTATTCTATAACTGTAAAAGAAATGTATCTTTAAACTACCAGCTGCTAACTGAAACTAAACAAGCCACCTACACTACTGATTATTATTCCTAAACAAATCAAGCGAATGTCTCGTTTTTAATAAATGGGCACCTGCGTTGTTTTCATGCTGTTTTCGTCTTTGAAGCTGGCGGAGGTGGGAAAACAAGCCTATAAAACCAAGCAGCCGAAATTGCACCTAATGATGGACATATCCAGTAAACATAGAACTGCTCCCATGTATTGTGTTTGTTATTTACATACGCCCACCCAAACGCCTGCACAATACTAAATAATCAGTCATTTATCTTTTCTTGATAATCAGGTTTTTGGTCAAGAATCAACTCATCAAGGTAAGCCAATCAAAACTGCACATAATGGCTAGAAATAGTAAACATGAAAAATAACTTGTGATATAAATCATGAAAATAGACAAGGATAACTATCTTTGGTGAAGATGGTAAGCATATAGACTATAATCTATTAGTCAAACACAACTTAGTAATCGTGATCATCTGACAGACAGTTGTGGACATGTTTTTAAACTTTCGATCTGTTTGAGTATTTAAAATTTACTCATTTGACCTCTTGGAGGTAAGATATAACATAAACCGACACATTTTCAGGTAATTAGGTAAAAAATGACTCCTCTCCCCGTCACTCTTGTTCATTGTGTTAGTAAATATGGTATATATTTTCCTTTTTTCTTTTTGATAACTGTGAGAACCCATCATGGAAAACTACGGGGCTAGTTAAACCGCAGCTTGCTAGAGTAGTTAACCTTCAAAGGGCAATCAAGCACTTACCGCTCCACCACACCCTTGAAGTTTATATGGTATAATATCTTGTCAAAATCATACACATCACAAGAGAAGGAAAGACAGACATATGGTACAACTTATACTAGGTACCGCTACTAAAGGTGATATTGGAGTCTAGAAAAAAAGGAATACTAGATAAATAGATAATCCAACAACTATGTCACCAAGCTTGTTCCAGGAGCCAAGTTCAATTTATTCTTGGTTTTGCTTATTCTTTCTTGCAACGAAATCATATTTGGAGCAAACGGAGCATGTTTATTACAAACACTTATAGTTTATTTTGTTATCATCCTTCAATATAGAAAAGACAACATCCACATTAAAAATATCATATATTGGACATTAGCTTTGCAATTATAGTTCATGGGTCATCTGTAATTGGCAGAATGCCAATATTCTAAAGGCAGTCTTTGCTGGTTGGGACACCAAAAGCTACAAGTCTCAAAGACAATTTATAATATAGAAAAATAAAAGATGTTTAATTGCTTTTGTAGGTTTCTTCAGAATAAAAGGTGAGTGAACAGAGCAATCAAGATCAAATTATAGGACTAAAACATCCAACAATCATATAGAGGATCAATTATCAAATGCTAACTAAACACAAACAGTTAGAGTTTTGTAGTACTTACATTGGCAGGATTCATTGAAGGACCCGTGTAACTTGAACCAGGAACAATCACCGCCATAGTTGCTAAAGAAAGCATCCAGTTCTTCAAAAATAAGCTCTTAGGACCCTTGATGATAATCAACAAAACAACAAAGGTAATCGTGAACGTCAGCACCCCCTCAGCAATTGCTCCAGTGTGCAAGTCAACTTTTAGAGTAGGCCCTTCTAACATATGCTTATACTCCATTGGCATCAACTCCATAAGTGCCAACACACCACCAACCGCCCCAACTGCCTGTCAAGTACACCAAAGAATTCTTATTCCAGGTATTCAGAAACCAAATTTCATCAAACAATTGTTCACATCATCTGTACTTACGTAATACCACAACCAACAATTTCACATAGCAAATTCAAAGCATTCATATCAAATTTGATGTTATAACGTCATAGGTTGACATTCTACCAATCATATTGCGTCGAACTCAACGGTTACTTCAACCGATCTATTATGCGATTCAACAAGAATCTACTAAGCATTCATGTCTAATTTGATGTTGAACTTCATAAGTAGACATTCTACAGATCATATCCTGCCAAATTCAACGGTTAAAGTTACCGATCTAATATCTAATTCAACAACAATCAAACATTTCAGTCAATTACAAATCATCTCCAAACAAAACTAACGTTTCGTTCATCGTTAAAATCTAATATCCAATTTAACAACAATCAACCAAACAGTTGACGCAATAGCAAATCATCGCCTAACAAAACTAACGTTTCGTCAATCATTACATCACCTGAGCCGGAAACCGGATAGCCGTAGACATGAGCGTATCATCATCACCACCGGCACCGGCGATGTAGAACGCAATAGTTCCGGTGGCGTTGAAGCTAGCGCCACCGAAGGCATCGGCGATGACTCCGAAGACGACGGAGATGAGGAATATGAGTGAAGTGGTGATTGCGAGGGAAGAAACGAGGCCTTGAGCGCCGATGATATCTGCAATGATGGAGGTGATAGCGCCAATGGTGGAAGCACAGATGATCCACATGAAAGTGACAACTGCATCACCGATTGCCGCCTTCACCAACCCCATAACTAGTGTTGAAATCAGAGGAATCGATGTGTAGCAGAATCTGCAGAGGGAAATTCTTCCTCTGAATCTGAATAAAGTGAGGGGATTTGGGGGTTGGGATGCGGGAAATCAAATCTGTGATCCAGGGTGATGAGGATCGATTGGGGCTCGTGTTTCGATTATCGTTTATTTTGAGATAAGTTTGACTTTATAAGTTTTTCTTTAACGTCAAATATACTAACCTGCTTCGAAACATATGTGTTATTTTAATCGAGCATATCTATGCGTACTCCAGTCAGGATCGCACTTCCAACCTTCTCAGAAAGAAATTCATTGCTGAGAAAAACCACTGACTCAACTCTAAACATTTTACTTAAAATAAAACTTGAATCATAACCTTCACTTATTTATATAATAGGTTAGAGCCAATGTACCACATGGGTGGAATAAATAAAATATATCAAAACTGTTAGTTTTATAATATTTTATTTTCTATATGTTGTTAGTCATTGGTGAAATAAAAATATAATAAGTATTTAAAAGTTATAACAGATAATGAAATTAGAAATTATTACTCTATATTTAATGATAAAGTTTGTCTAAAATCATATAGTTTAGTATGTATTAAAAAGTTAGTGAAATAATAATATTTATATTTTAGATATTTAATAGTTTAGTTTAGTTATTTATAATATTATCATTTAATATGAGAGAGACAATAAACACAATATAAATATATTTGTTTTAATATATTTTCGTAAAAATGAAAAGTCAAAGTGATTGTTTTTAAAATTTTCGTATTTATTTATTATAAGAGAGAAGCGGAAAAATTATTTTTTTGATATGCTAGAATGATGACACGTGTTCTTTGATATGCTAAAATGATGACACGTGTATTAGAAAAACATTCTTTTATTATATCACAGGTAATCCACCTTAACTATTCATCATCTAAGATTGAGAAAAAAAAATTACGTAATAGCACGCGTGTACGATTGAGTCATGATCTAGGAATTAAAGTAGGTTTAGATTCTCTACACATAAGTACATAACAACTAAATTTCTTGATTCAATTATTTCTAGCCAATATATATTAAAAAATAGACTTATAATAAAAAGTATATTTATTATAAAAAAGTTTAAGAAGTATTGTCGTTTTAATATGTGTCATTCTATTGTTTTAAAAATAATGATATTTTATTCATTATGTCTTATACGTTCACTTGTCAAATATCAGTTTATTGTGACATATATTTTACATTGTTTTGTTATATGTATTCATCATTGTGTTTTACAATTTAGATCATTTTATGTTATTTTTATTATTGTTTCTATAGATTATACAAATTTGGTATTTATCATTGTGTTTACAATTACAATTACACAATGATATACTTTGATTTTAATGTGTTTTTCAAAACTTATAACGTTAAATATAACACGATTTGTTATTTTTATCATTGTTTTAAAAGTTTATATAAACTTATTATTTTCTATCATTGTATTTTATAATTAAAAGTACACAATGATGTTATTTCACCAATGTATTTTTCTTATAGTGTTCATGATAACACAATGAAGATCAAAAATCACAATGAGACATTGTATTATTTTGTCGTTGTTTTAAACATATTAGATTAATTAGTTGTTAGTTTATTATTGTGTTTAACATATTAGAGATGCACAATCATTGTATTTTTAGAATTCATCATTTTAAGAAAACCACAATAGTATTTAGAAAAACACAATAACTAACAAAAACGCACAATCAACCGTACTAAAGACAACGAGGTAAACTTAAAAAAGTAAAATAATTTATTATCTGTTTATATAACAATATTATACTTGTTTTAAAGATAAAAACATTCGTTTTTGTGGTGTAATTTTTATAAAAAACAATATCGTACATAGAAGTTATGAACATTTAAAAAAATAAGGGAATTTGCAATAATTTAACAAAAGTTGTTATTTTTAATATACCACTCTAACAAAAAATATTACAATTTGATTTTAATTATTGATTAAGAACATTAATGGTTAAGATTAATTTTTACAATATTTAGTTTTAAGTGTCTTTTTTTAAACATTCCCCTTAAGAAAATTAGCAAAATGACATTTTACTTATGTTTTTTTAAAGTGGTCGTTCATTTCTTTTTATAACAAAATGGTCAAATCTTAGTTTCTGTAAAAAAATTAGGCCAAAATTTTACCCGTCTAAAAAAATGCTAAATCTTAGCCTTTGAAAAAGGCGGGTTAAATCTTAGCATCCCGATAAAATGTAAGCATTTTTTACATGTCTTGATTTAATTGGTTGTTTCATACCCATACTATTTTTCAAAGCTGTTTTCTTAACGAACGAAACTTACTTATCTTTTTCTGATTGGTTGGTTTTGAATATGAGTATGACGCCATTCAAAATATACATGTATGAGTAGGTTAAAAGCCAATTTTTATGTTGAAAATATCAAAAGTCAATAATTATTTTGATAAAAACAAAGTCAAATTGGTCGGACTTGATTATTTTCTCTATATATTATCTTTAACAAAAATAGTGTGATAGATGAAATAATTATAAGATGATGTCAGCAATGAACATGTAGTCTAATGGTATTGACAGTTGTCTCTATAAAATAACATAAATTAAAAGCTTAAAATTCTCATGAATATAAAGTAAGATGGTATTTAGAAGCAAGAAAAATTGCTATTAAAATAAGATAAGATGATATTCACTTTATACCGATAATGGAAAAAACCCGAAAATAAGTAGATATCACCATCAGATCCAATTAAAAGCAAAGCAAATGCCACATGGCAAAAAGAAAAAGATGAGATATGAGATTCATTTAAGAACAAGATTCGTATTCTGACTTTATAAAAACCTAAGATTCAATAAAAGTAAGATAAGAAAGCAACATCCATCACATGTTCACCATTTTAATTAGTTATTGCTTCTTTTCTCAGTGGTGATGATGGTGGCTTCTTGCCTTTACACCTGATATTATTTTTTAAAAAAAGCAAACATCATCGCCACCAAATTTATTGTAAGACTCCATCTTTTACGCGTAGTTGAACACTTAAACCCCATCGCACGCTGCTGCTGCCTCAACGTGTTACAAACGTTGGGATGGCATCAAGTCGCTACGATTCTTCTACATGTGGATGATAAGAAATACAGCGAGAAACATATGTATTACAAAATTACGTAATGGTATTAAACGTAAAATGTTAGTTTGTTTTCTGTGTAGCAAATACTAAAGAGATTATATTAAAAAACATTGATGTCAATCTGTATCTGTTAGGGCAGTATGATCGATTTCAAAAGATCATTGTTAAAAGAGTAGTTAAGCAAACAAATCATT
>BJCN01134675.1:0-12263 GCA_018326445.1 Flaveria brownii
CAAATTGTTTACTAATTACAATTAAACTTGCATGACAAGGAATGTGCTAAAACAGATTTAACTCAACGGAATGATGAGCTTTCAATGGAAATTAGCCGAGTTACCAGTGAAGTTGCTTCGGCTAAACTTATAGTTGAGAAATTTGAATTTTAATCAACTATGGTTGAAGGTACTATTAAATCTCAAATGATTCAGCTAATGGTGCAAAGAGTGGCGCTGGATTTGCTAATATTGCTACAACGACCAATCATGATTATACATGTATTCTTTCATCATACACAAAAGATGACGAAGACATGGTTTATGGTTTGGGTTTTCAACAAAAATGACCTTAAACCATCAGTTAATATGAACTTGACTGCTAACCCTAAAATTTTATTTGAAATCAAAACTGATAATATTAATATTTGTGTAGATCTTTGAATGTGGATGGGTTGGTAAAAGATTAGGAAAGTAATAATGAGAGTGTTATTGAAAAAAAACAGAATCTACACGTCATGTATTGAACGAAATGGTTAATGAAAAAGTAGTTATTTTTGTTTCACACCAACTTGTTCAAAATTTAAAAACTAAAGGCCAAAATTATACACAATGAAAACAAAATTAGGAATAAACAAACCGATAATAAAAAAAATTGACTTCAAAATGTATTTTAAAAACAGATTTGTTTCTAAAGGCGATATTAATAAAGAAGTAAATATCTTTGAGGATTCGAATACTTGATTCTTTTCGCATAATGCTAACTTTATTTTCTGTTGATCCATGGGCAGGATCTTTTCTCTAAAACGAATTGCTAGATACGTCAAGTCATTTTATTTAAACTCCAAACAAACAAATATCCAATCAATTGATTTATAGCAATGTTTTTAACGGTTTATTTATAAAAAAACTATAAACATGTAATAACACATTAATGCTTAAAATTTCATACTTTTATTATCAAAGTTAACTATCAAACAATAGAATCACCTAACATATATTTTCACGTAAATTATATTTTTCTAAATTAATATTTTGATAAATCACCAATGTTTGGAGACAAGTCTCGTGTGTAATCCGCTAATTCTTCGATTACTATTTTGTGAGTGTTCGTGCAATAACTCACGCACTTAAACTCTAATTAAATGAAACGCAGGCATGACTATTCAGATAGTGATGTTCGTGTTAGTCGGAAAATAACCTAAAAATGCTGGTATCACATCATCCTCTTGTTGAAAGATAATTAGTCTCTTAGTTTAACTAATGTCGGCAATGAACGGACGAAACTTTCCAACCTATCGCAGTTGATATAGTTTAAGAAACTAAGTTTCTGGCATTTTGTTGAGCTACCCAATGATACGCTGCTAAGAGTGTGATTTCTTGAAACTAAGTTTCTGGCATTTTGTTGGATATTCTATAACAAAACGAATGAAAAGAGTGTGATTTCTTGAAAAAAATGCTCGTTTGGTAGTGCAAGGTCAAGGAAGAAATATTATTATATAGCTACACTTGGGGCTATTCTCATTTTTCTTACGTATGCTTCATACATGAATCTCAAAGTATACCAAATTGATGTTAAAAATGGATTTCTATATGGCAAGGTCAAGGAAGAAATATATATTTGCCAACAACCAGGATTTGAAGATCCAGATCATCCAAAGTATGTATACAAACTAGACAAAGTTTTATATGGTTTACTCAAGTATCTCATGCCACTCTCACAGAGTATTTGCATGAAAATGGGTATACTCGAGGAGGTATTGATTAAACATCGTTTATACGAAAGGATGGTGATGATCTTATTCTTGTTCAGATTTATGTCGATTATATTATCTTTAGATCTATGAATGATGGCATGTGCAAAGAGTTTGAAGCAGTGATAAAGAAGAAATTCGAGATGAGTTCTCTTGGGGAAATAACATTCTTCTTAGGCATCAAAGTGAAACAAAGTGAAACCAGTATTTTATTTCATCAAGAAAAGTTTGTTCAAAGTATACTGGATTAATAGAAGTTTCATGACTCCGACGTGTAAGGATTACACTTATAGGCTGATGCAACCAAAAAAATCTCAGCATGCACGTGAGAAATACAAGGAAGTTATTTTGAAAGATTTAATACAACTCAATAAATTACACTAAGTATCAAATCTTCCGAAGCCAAAAGACCAAATCTTCCGAAGCCAAAGATGAAGTCTTCCGAAGCTTCAAAGACAAAGTCTTCCAAAGCCAAGAGACTGATTTCTTCTGAAGACAGAGAAGACATGCTTTTTCTTAATCATCTTTTGACAAAAGCTAAACCACTTTTCGCTACAACATCTAGAAACTCACCAACTTATATGAGTTGGTGAAAAGTCCATACTTTTGTCAAACTATAGATTAAAGTCTTGAGTCTATAACTTTCTACTTTTTTACTTTTATCCTTTTTGTAATAGATAAGGATGTGAGCTATGGCATGTCATAGTCACTTCATAGTCACTAGTCAAAAGGCAATCTGATTTTTGTGTTTACATTGATCTTGTTGTCTAGATTAGTGTTTCCAGCTTGCCTTCAAAGCTTTGTAATACTTTGTAAGAACTTGAGAGCAATATACATCATTCTTGAAAACTATATTATTGTGTTCTTGTTCTTGTTCTTGTTCTATTCTTTACTTGTGTTCTTTGTTTCATCTTACATTGATTTCTTATTTGATCTGATAAGTGTTTTAACTCTCCTAACATTGTGAAATTGTTGCATTGAGCCCCTTCACTGGTCCTACAATTGGTATAAGAGCATTTCAGGCTCTTGATTGTATGATCTCACCATCTTTGATCTCTTCAGTTTCACAAAACACTTACCAGCTCAAATAGCAGCTCTATCAAAGGCTGATATGAAAACTGGTGCTAGACCAAGTCTCCACTGATCACTCCTGGTGACTTTGATACTTGGTTCTAACATATGGAAGGGTTTATCAAGTCTCAAGAAAGCAGGATGTGGAAATCTGTTGTCGAAGGACCTCACATCCCAAGCACTTTTTAGCCACTGCTAGAGGTGGGATAATTCCTAAGGATATGGCTGACTATTCTAAAGAAGATTTAAAGAAGATTGATGTAGATCAAAAAGCCATGACCGCTGTCCAAACTGCTCTTCCAAACTCTATATACAAAGGCTTCAAAAAGGGCAAAACGACTAAGCATCTCTGGGATGCGCTTAAGCTCATGTACGAGGGGTCTAAGGAAGCCAAAGAAAACAAGAAGGACCTTATTAAGTAGTAGTTTGAGAACTTTTCCTGCAAGTCAGGTGAAACTATGACTAACAATACTTTAGGTATGTTAAGATTGTAGATACTCTCATGGATGTTGGAGTCAAGCTTGAGAATAGGGACATTATGAGGAAGTTAATTTTCTCTCTTCCCAGACAATGGACATACTACTGTATGGCCATCAAGAGAACTGAAAACCTCTCTACGCTTACTCTCACTGAGCTGTATGGTATCCTTAGTGGCTAGTAGATGGAGATCAACATGTAGAACCTAACAAGTAGCTCTTCTAGCAATCAACAAAGTTCATCCCTCCATGTGATTGAAAGGGATAGTATAGAACCACACATCATCTTTTCTGCTACCCTGGCAACTCATAAAAAGGGTCATTTCATCACCTTTCCCAAGATACTAATGGAGAGCTACATCCAAGCAAGCCCATTCCAAGAGACAAGATCTTCTTAATCCTTTTTATCTACTGATGAAAGTTATGTAACTTTCTCTTCCCTCTTGAAGATTTGGATTGTATCCATCCAGATGATCAGGATTATATGGAGGTAGTCCTGCAAGTGGCTTTTCTCACTCACAGAGCTAAGAAGTTCTACAAGAGAAGCAGAAGAAAGTTTTCTAGCTATGTATCTAGTGAAAAGTTTGGACTGGATTAAAGCAAAGTGAAGTGTTACAACTGTAAATAGATGGGACACTTTGCTAGGGAGTGCAAGGCACCAAGGAATAATTGTAGCCAAGCATAATCTAGGCCTAACTACACTGATACTGCTCCCAGGTCTAAGAAGCCAAGCCAACCAAAACAATAAGTTGTTGTTGTTGTTGAAGAAGGAGGCTTTGACTTGAGCATTTAGGTAGATGATGTTTCTCCCAACCAAGCACTGATGGCTGACCATGAAGAACACAAGGTATTACAACATATCTGTACTACTGAATGCATTACTAAAGTAAATATGTATAGGCCTATAACCTAGATGTGAGATTTGACCATGAGTCCTTGAACATTTTAAAAACTGATTTCAAAAGAGCTAAAAATGACTATAAACTTAAAATAGAATATTTAGAGAAAACAATTTCAACTCTTAAGCATGAGCACACAAATTACCATACTCAAATTAACGATCTCATTACCAAGTTAATTGAATGCTAGGCTGAGCTTGTAATCAGTAAAGCCAGGGCAGAAAAGTGTGTTCTTGAAGAGGAAACCTTCAAGAATATCATATCTTCATCCATGCATGCAAAGATTTTTTACTATAATAGGTAGGCATTAGGTTCAAGTGAGATAGCTGCTCCACACATATTACTATCTGTAAGATCTCCAAGGTATGGAACTTGTCAAGATGAACTGCCCCTTATAGACCCTATCCAAGAAGAGGATGAAGATGAAGAGTAGATAGTAAAGGATGAATTATAGTAAGTGAGAAGGATCATCCTAAGAATGATCACTATGCTCCAGGAGAGAAGAAGGAACCAAGGATGACCAAGTCTGCTAGGAAGAACTTGATCAGGGCAGCCAAAAGAAAATCAAAGAAAGCTCAAGAGATCAAGGCCATGTTCAACTCCAAGAAAAAACAAGTATTCATCTCTGCTGGATTTGAAGTGGTAAAGACTGAAAACTCAACTATGGACTCTTGTACCAGGTCTCCTAGTTCATGTCCAAATCATCCTGGTCAAGAGAAGAAGGCTGACTAAGTGTGCACACTGCTGCATAGCCTGAATCATCTAGATGCTGACTAAGTGTGCACACTGCTGCATAGCCTGAATCATCTAGATGCAAGAGCAAGTCTCACCCTAAGAAGCTTGCTACATCATCTGTGAAGATAAGAAGAAAGTGGAAAGAGATCAAGCTCAGCCTCCTGCTCAGAAGTATACAAACTGATTTCATTATGTGTGGTGGTACCTCTCACTTTGCTAAGGATTGCATCTACAATCCCAAAGGTATTGTTCATATGACTAAGAAGAAAACTTCAGAGAAGAAGAAGAAGAAGAAGATAGCTTTGGAAGGAAAATATTTTCCTTTCGGAAGAAAGGAATGCTTCCGAAGTACCGAAGTCTACTGTAGTGGATGCAAAAGCTTGCAAAGGTCCAGTCTCCAAAACATCCAAAGTCATCAAAACTTTCAAAGTATTGAAGGCCAAGTCTAATCTTCCAAAGATAGTGTGGAAGATGAAGGAAGACCATATGACTGAAAGTTCTTCATTAACAACAACAAATGATCTTGAGAGCTTGCATATAGGATCAATAACTGTTGAATTATCTTTAGTTCTCTTTGACAAGGCCAGGACCAACAAGTCTTGGGTTTCCAAACGTAACTAGCCATCTTTTTCTATGCTGGAACAGCTAAACACCAAAGGAAATATATGGGTCATTGATAGTGGCTGTTCCAGGCACATGACAGGCAATGGCTCTTTGCTTCATAACTTTAAAAGAATTGATGGAGGGCCAATTTTTTTTGGAGGAGAATCAGGCGGTTACATTACTAGAAAGCTTAGCATTGAGAAGGTAAACTATGTTAAGGAGCTTGGGTATAATCTCTTGAGTGCATCCTAATTTTATGGCCAGAGACATAACATGCTCTTTACTAAGCATGAGTGCATTGTTATCAATCTCGGGGTGATCTATCCTCAAGAGCATATCCTCCTCAGAGCCCCTAAGAAAGGGAACATATACAAGATGGATTTGAAGGAAACATCCCCATCTTGAAAAATTTCTTGCTTTCTATCTAAAGCCAATAGTGATGATCCTATAGCATAAATGAATATGACATGTAAACTTTAAGAACATGAATAAATTAATTAAGAATGATTTGGTAATTAGAATGCCAAAGAAAGAGTTTACAAGTGATGACCATTGTGTTGCATGTCTGAAAGGAAAGCAACATAAAGCGTATCACAAGCTAAAGGAAAGGAACTCCATTACTACTCTATTACACTTAATACATATGGATCTTTTTGGCCCCACCAGTGTAATGAGTTTAGGAAGTACCTCATACTGTTTGATGATCATAGATGAATTCACAAGATACACTTGGGTTTTCTTCCATAGAACTAAGGTTGAGACACCTAATATCTTGAAGAACTTCATTCTGAAAATTGAGAATCAATGTGATCACAATGTCAAAATCATAAGATGTGATGAAGAAACTAAATCCAAGAACCAAATCCTAGATACATTTGGTAATGAAAAAGATAATACAAGACAATATAGTGCTCCTAGGACATCCTAGCAAAATGGCATTGCTGAGAGGAGAAACAAGACACTTATTGAAGATGCAAGAACCATACTATATGACTCTAAACTTCTTATCACCTTCTGGGCAGAGGCAGTCAATAATGCCTCCTATATGCAGAAGATAGTTTTAGTTGTCAAGACTTATGGTAAGACTCCTTATGAGCTGTGGCTTAGAATGAGACCTTTCATTGGTTTCCTCTAATTGTTTGGATGTCCTTGCACTATCTTGAATCCCAAAGATTAGATAGCCAAATTTGCAAAAAAACAGATGATGGACACTTTATTAGACTTTCTTCCCAAGCTAAGGGTTATTATACAATCTCAAAACTAAAGTAGTTGAGGAGTGAGGCAATGTGACTTTTACTGAGCATGCTCTCGGTATGAAAGGTTTTGGTCCTGATTGGTTGTTTGATCTTGATTTAGTTCTCAATTATTTTAACAAATCATGTGAAGATGTTTGCGGATCCACGGGTAGCTTATCAACAAGAGATCCTAACCCCAGATTTGAGCTGAGAAGACCAAGTTAGAAAACTACTTCAGCTCTAGTGGTAACAAACCCTGTAGTTGGAAATCCTACCAGCATAACAATAACAAACTCTTTAGCCGATACATCTGAGGTGTCTACCAATTCTAGCACAGAGGCACAAAACTCGAATGAAGGGGTTTTCAATGTAGGAGGATATGGAGGTGGTGATAATGATCAATAATTTCTTAATCCTGATAACCACTCTGTAGAAGAAAACATTAATGATGTCACACACTTATTGGATCAAGTTTCTCTTGATAAGTATGCGGATGTGGTGGATAATACTCAATCACTATATCTAAATTTCACCAATTTAGATCTGTCCAACCAACTTACTGTGATTCCTCAACTAAAAATCCACAAGTCACATCCCACCACAAACATCATTGGAAATGTTGACACTTGGGTGAGAACAAGAGGATAAATCCATGACAAAAATGTTTGTCTACACTCATATTTCTTGTCCCAGATTAAACCAAGGAAGGTTAAAGAGGCTATAAAGGATGGAAGTTGGGTAAAGCAATGAAAGAGGAGCTGATTTTGTTCAATAGGCAAAAGGTTTGGAACCTATTTCCTGTTTCTCAAGGGAAGACCACAATAGGTACCAAGTGGGTTTTTAGGAATGAGAAAGATGATAAAGGACTTGTCCTTAAGAAGAAGGCAAGACTAGTTGTACAAAGGTACAGGCAAGAAGAGGGGATTGACTATACAGATGTTTTTGCTCCTATAGCAAGAATTGAAGCTGTTAAGATATTTTTTGCTTTTGCTGCATCCAAGGATTTCAAGATCTACCAACTTGATGTCAAGTGTGCATTCTTATATGGGGTGATTGATGAGGAAGTGTATGTCAAACAACCACCTAGCTTTGCAGACCCAAATCATCCTGATTATGTCTACAAGTTTGATAAAGCTCTTTATGGGCTGCAAGGAAGTGGTATGAGACACTTTCACATTACCTTGTTCAGCATGGCTACAAGAGGTCTTATATTACTGGAATACTCTTCATTAAAGGAACAGGAAATGACTTGATGCTGGTTCAAGTTTATGTAGATGATATCATCTTTGGGTCAACTAATCCAAAGCTCTACAAAGACTTTGAGAAGCTAATGAATAATAGATTTGAAATGAGTGCGATGGGAAACTCAATTTCTTTCTAAGAATTCAAATGAAGTAGGTTGACAATGGCATCTTCATAAACCAGTCAAAGTATATGCAAGACATACTTACAAGATTTCATCTAACTGAGTGTGTAATACCTTAAACCTTAATATATTGTTGTACATACGCGAAATATGAAAATTTTTCTTTCACATATTGTCATATAAGTAAGATGACTATTTGGATGATGGCATGTGACGTTAAGAATTTTACTATTTTAAGAAATCGTTTAATAATAATAAAATATTTAATTTTCGATCTTACTCTATTTTTAATGAAGCTTAGGTAGATTCGTAGAGAAAAATGAGGTCGTCCAACGACATATTCGAAATTTTATAGAACTTTATAGTTTAAAAGTTATGAGGGAAAAACGAAGTAAACAGCTGAATTAATTATAAGTAAGCAAGCAAGCAGGCTGGTTAATAAGTAAGCCAGCAGCCAGGCTGCTCAATCTCATCCCACATCGCCTGAAGTAAGATTTAAGGTGCCTACCTGCTTGCTATATATAGAAGCTTATAAGTTTCCTTCAGAATATAAGTTTTCTTGATAACGCTATATTATAAAGAGAATCTCGAGTACTCAATACCCCACTGGGTGTTGTTAATAGTTGTTTTTGCTCGAGTAGGAACACGGGTAGGGAGACTCTACATCAATTTACCGTAGATAGTTTTAAGGTACGTTCTCATTTAAGTTATCTCAAGTTAATTATTACTTATTTTAGTACGTTCTCATTTAAGTTATCTCAATTTAATTATTACTTATTTTAATGTTATTATTAGGATTAATATTAATATAGTATTATTGTTTTAGGTGTTAGGATTATTGTTAGGATTGGGTTTTAGGTAGCCTAGCCTTAGTTAGGCATAGACTAATCACCCATGCTTAAACAAGGTAGCGCTAGCTAAAATCCAACCATGACAATGTCTAGTTAGTTGTACCATCGCCTAACCTAGGATTACTTAAACTGTATCAGGACCTTGAGATATCACCATATCGTACTAGAAATTCATTATCAACTATTGAGCAACTATTAAACAGGTGAGATATCATGTCTATTTTCAAAACTGTGATAATATACTCGTTCTGTCTGTACTGGTAATAATTATAATGCTTACATATATGCACGGGTCAGTAGGAGTATCAATCCTGTTATATTTAATAGGGTCAGGCATATACTCATACCTATTTGACGGTCGGGAGGGTCTGACAAGCCCGGTGCTGGTGGTTGTGGTAACACCAGGGAAGGCATTGTGGCTATGGACCCAAATATCATAAACCATATTGTATGTATGTCAAAATTAATTTTATAAACTGTATAACATGAGCTCACCAGCATTAGCTGACTTCTTTTTGAGTATATGTATCACAGGTAATCAGTGAGACTACTCTAGGAACAATGATGAGACAGTGAAATTTGGAGCTGTAGAAGTTTATAGTTATTTGATATTGTAATTAAATAATGTATTGTACTTAGAACGTTGTAAGTTTGAAATGAAAACTCAGTTTGCTTTCGCTATAAGTTGTATCAAGTGTGCACGTCCGCCCAGGTTTCGGGTGGGGTGTCACAGAGTGCAAGGTTGCTAAGACACCCATAGCTAGACACCACTCCCTAGGACATGATCTTAAGGGGAAGTGTGTTGATAAACATCTCTATAGAGATATTATTGGATCTCTTATGTACCTCACAGACAGTAGGCCTGATGTCATGTTTACTACATGTATTTATGCAAAATATTAAGCCAACCCTAAGATGTTACACCTAGTTGCTATCAAAACGATTCTCAAATATCTCAAAGGTGCTCCCAAATTGGGCCATTGGTATCCAAAGAATTCTAACTTCAATCTGTATGCTTATTCAGATAGAAACTATGGTAGCTGCAACATGACTGCAAAGTCTACATCAGGGGGATGTTAATTTCTTGCTGGAAGGATTGTCTCTTGGCAATACAAGAAACAATCCTGTGTGTCAACATCAACTACTGAAGCTGAATACATTGCTACTGCATGTTGCTGTGCTCAAGTACTTTGGATTCAGAATCAGATACGAGATATTGCATTTAACTTCAAAGAGACTCCCATTCACATATAGCCAACAACAGTGATATCTCTACTAAAGAGAATCTTGTATAGCACTCAAAGACAAAGCAAATCAACATCAGGTATTATTTGATTAGAGATAATTTTAAAAAGCGATTGATAAAAGTAGTAAATGTTTACACAAATTAATAATATGCTGATATGTTCATAAAAAATTTTGATGAACAAAAATATAAGTGTCTTGTATCAGCCATTAGGATGATTAATTTTGAGTAGTTTTTCTTAAATTAAATTCAAGATTATTTTTCTAATATGTGTCTTAAGTTGTCTATTTAAGGTGTTGTTTGTTTTTTCTGTAGCAAAATGTCTGCAGTCTGCAGACCACATCTACAGACATCTGCAGGAGAAGAGGTGGATCAAATATCTACAGTCTGCAAGAACAAGACAGTTTGTTTTTTTAAATCTGCAGACTGCTAAAATATTTTGTAATTAAAATAAACTTATTTTTTAAACTTCAAAAAGTACTTCAATATTAAAATTTAAATAAAAATCACAAACGATTAAATGGAATAGCATTTCAACTTCTCTTTCAACATATTTTAAGTATTCACACCAAATCCAACAATCAACAATACCCTAAATTGTTTATATATAAAAGCTAAGAATCAAATCGAACCTAAAAGTGCTGACCAAATCCAAGTAGCATTTCAATTTCTCTTTTTATATCTATCAACTTCTCTTTCAACATCTTTTAAGCATTTCAACTTCTCTTTCAACATCTTTCTTGTTTGATGGAGCGATCAACCCAAAAGTGCAGATCAAACGAAACCCTAAATACAAGAGGGGTACCAACGAGCGATGAAGATAAAGATGAGTACGCTAACGCTGTAGTCGACGACGGAGGGCTGGAGCCTGGAGGAGGTCTGTGATGGGCTGTAGGAAGGGCTTGAGGGGCGTGGTGGTTGCTAGGGTCGTGGTGGCGGTAATGCCTACGAAGATGAAAGGGAAGGAGGAGGAAAGAGATTTGGGTCTTTGTTTTGAAGGTGAAGAATGATATGAGGTGTGGGTCTTTGTGATATTTTATGAAATGTGAGTTACACAGCCGGCGGGAGGGCTGCGATGGTGGTCAGTGGTTGCTGCAGGGGCGACGGTGGCTGTAAGGCTCCGTTCCCGAGCATCTCACAGTTGGTCATTCATCGCAGATAAAACATATAATTTATTTAAAACAACGCAACGGAAATTAATTGAAACCATTTCATATATTTAATGACATCTTTTCCAACGTAATACAATACAATTAACTATTACAAAACATTATAAATTGCATTACATTACAAAAACGTCATTATTATACGAATAGAATACCATCCCAAGAATGCCAAGTAGTTGCCCCGTGCCATCCTCAGCAACTTTTACCTGCCAACTGGAAAACACATAAAAGTCAGCACTGCTGAGTGAGTTCTAGTTCTATAAATAAAATACTTTACTTTTGTTAAAACCTTTCCTTACCTTCATACACAATCATGCATCATACGTACAGATAGAGAATATTACTTTTTAACTTTCTTTAACATTTATTATTCATCATCATATTCATAGCATGCTTTCATTTCATGCTTTCTGTTAACATTCTCTTACTTTCATTCTCATTCTTTCGTAACGTACTCATTATCATTCTTTTACTTTCGTACTTGTTTTCTTTCTTTCTTTCTTTCTTTCTTTATTTAGTACGTTATGTCATTCTTTTACATTCATATGGATTGGTGAACAATACCCCGAACATTGTGCACGAAGCTGATGCTGGACCTGTGGTAATTAAACCATGAACATTGTGCACGAAGCTGATCCAGTCATCAAGGGCAAGTCATCTCTCCTGTTCGTTCAAACCAATTGGTCCTACCCCGGACATTGTGCACGAAGCTGATGCTGGACCTGTGGTAATTAAACCATGAACATTGTGCACGAAACTGATCCAGTCACCTAGGGCATACCAAAGGGCCTTGTCAATCTCAATGATTGAGCCTGTGTGGATCCTTTGGGGTAGCTAACCCGCATCACAGTTGAGCTAACGACAACATGGTCGTGCACCTCC
>BJCN01134678.1:0-11461 GCA_018326445.1 Flaveria brownii
CAGAAATTATGTGAGAAAGTTATTCAACTTAAGAAAAATCAAGCAGGAAATGAGAAAGATGGCGACAAAGATGATGGTGATGATGAGTAGAGTGGGGTTTGTCTGATTTATATAATACTATTGAAGTTTATGCAATTAATAGGATCTTTTATGTAATGTTTTAATACTAATACTATTAAATTTTTAGATGTATATCAATATTTAAATTCATGTTATATTGAATCAAATGTAGAAATGAAAACAACAGGTTTTGGGATGGTTCCGGAGAGAAACCTGGAAAACAACAGAAATTAAAAAAAACAAAAAAATTTTACAGAAACTATAGAGAGGACATGTCGTCCCTATAGATAGTCCCTGCAATTCCTAGTTACAACCTATTGCGATGACCTGTCGTAGCAAGTTGTCAAAAAAAATTATTTTATTTTTTATTATTTAAAAAAAAGTTATTGAGACTAACCTTTTGAGTCAACATGTCGTCCCTATAGCTTGCCTATAGCGACCAGAGTCTGTTGAGACGACATTTTCCACTAATAACGACGGGGCTATAGAGACAACTCTATAGGGACGATATGTCGTCTCTAAAACTTATAGAGACGATTTTTCAGGGTTTTAGATATGACTTTTGTCGTCTTTATAGGTCTATTTTGTTGTAGTGATTGTATTTCATCTTCCAGGTTCATAATGTTTGCACATACGTTTCCTAGCTTCCATCAAAACTTCAGGTTTGTTTATACTATTTTGTGTATAATTTTCTTTGAAATTTGGTGGTTTGCAGTTGTCTTGTGGTTTGATGTGCATCTGGGAAATCTATTGATCTACTTGATATAAATTCTGCCATGGGCTTGGTTTATGTTCTGCTACCACTTCAAATTTTTTTGGTGTAGCTGCAATCTAAGAACAAAAGACTTTCGTTAAATATTAGTTATATATTATGTATCTACTGCATAAACATTGTTAACATTCTGTTATAATAGAACCCCGCGTTGCATTTATAAAATTTATTATTATATTTGAAGAGAAAAAAAATCACTAGACAAACAATTTCAAGAACAACCACCTCTAACCCCCTCTCTCGTGGTTAGTCGGATCACATTATCTATTACATTATTTTAAGTATTCATTATTTATTATTTACTAATGAAAAAAAAAGATATAGTAAATCTTGTAATAGTTCGTAAAAACCATTTTATTGTTTCCATTTTCAATCTACATATATGATTATTATACAAAAATATACATTAACTTCATTTCTTAGTTGTTTTAAACATTTAAATATGAAAAAATTAATAATAAAACAACAAAATAATCACTATATTACGCCTATTAATGAACCGTACGTTTGTGAATTGTCCGGCGGAAAGTTCGTTTATGTTTGTGCATTTGTTAAATGAACCAATGAACAAAAAACTTTGTTCATTTAAATAACGAAAGAACTTGAACACGGGTATTTGATAAATGAACCAATGAACACAAAACTTTGTTCATTTAAATAACGAAAGAACTTGAACACGGTTTTTTTTGTTCATTTATGTTCTTGAACATTCGTTTATGATTGTTTATTTACATGTGTTTCTGGTTGAATTTGATGTATTAGACTTGTTCTTTTGCGTTCATTAATGTCCATATATGTTTATTTGTGCTTGTTTATCTTTATTCAATTATGTTTGTTTATTTTTGTTTGTTTATTTATGTTTGTTTATATATGTTTATCACTTTATGTTCATGATCTTTTTATTTTTTTTGAAAAGTTTTTAACGACCGAACATGAATGAACATAAAAAGTTTTGTTTTTTAATAAATGAATATGAAAAAAAAATTATGTATGATTATATGTTTTAATTTATGATTGATTTCATACTACCATGATATTTTTTGTTAATTTGTAATATTTTGTTCCCATCCATATATGCTGGTGTTGTGCATTCTAATCATGTTGTTATAATGGGTTTATTTTATTTTAATATACTGAATATGGTTATACATTCGATTATTTATTGTGGGTTTTCTGGGTCGTACATATATTATGAATTTCGTTTATATATAGCAATAACTGATTATGTATTTGGATTCAAACTAAATGTGCATGCTATTATAAATAGTTAGTCATTCTATGTTGGTATAATAAACGCATGGTAAAGGTTATTTTTTTTTGAAAATAGATTTGCATGTGCTATGAAATGGCTATTCAACTAGGTTTCGTTAAGCTTATTACTTATCCTACTGTCACTTATTAATTTTTTTTAGCAATACCGGATAATGTTTGGAATTGTATGCTGGACAACTTATGATCGAGAATGGTATTTGTTACAAACAACAAAAAATATTGAGGTTACCAATTACTATTACACATATTTTAACTTTCAATTTATTAAAATAACATAAAATATTAAATTAAAAATAATTTATAATAACTAATTTTATTTCTTAACACATATATGTTAGAATTTAGTAAACTTATTCTATGTGTAACTAATTTCTAACGCTTTCTAATCATATATTAAGCTTTGTTTGTAACAAATAATCAAATAAATATTTTGAAGTTGGTTGAGACTGAAAAATATTTATTACGGAATAATTCCACACTAAAGTCATTTACAAGTATGTTTTACCCGGACAATGATTGTTTGCCTTAATTAAATAATCACGCAATTAGCGAGGAGTTAGTGTATAATGTTTTAAAAGAGATGATTGAATTTGAAAAGCTTCTCAATTCTTTAATGGATGAACAACGTTTGGTTTTTAATGACATCATGATTGTTGTTGAAGTTAATAAAGGGAAAGTTTTTTTTCCTTTTATAGATATAGTGGAACCAGTAAAACATTTTTGTGGAAGACATTGACGGCAACAAAAAGGTCTAAAGGTGATATTGTATTAATTGTAGTATCCAGCGGAATAACATCTTTGTTGCTTACCGAAGGTCATACTGCACACTTACGATTCCATATTCCATTAAACGTAAATGAAGATTATGTTTACCACATAAAACTAAACAGTAAAGTTGCTCATCTATTAAAGTAAACAAATTTGATTATTTAGGATGAAGCATTCATGACTCACAAGCATGCATTTGAAGCATTGGATAGGATGATGAATGATGAATGATGAATTAATTACACATACTTCCATACATTCAGATATGCCGTTTGGTGATAAAGTTATTGTTTTTATTGCGATTTTAGACAAATTTTACATGTTCCAAATGGTAGTCAACAAGAAAATATTAATGCATCATTAAGCTCATCATATATTTGATATAAATGATAGTTAATTTAACAAAAAATATACGACTAAAAGTCAGGGGAAAAGCTGTTGACAATGAAGGAACTGAAAATTTTGTTAGATGGGTTTTTGATATAGGTGAGAGTAACGTTGTTGGTTATAATAATGGTGAGACAACTATTGCTATACCTGATCAACTCCTCATCAACGACTCGATCAATCCTTTATCAAGTTTGATTAAATTTGTTTACCCATCAATGTTAGAGAACTACAAAGACAGGGAGTACTTACGTGGGAGACCAATACTCGTACCAAAAATATGAGGCCGTTTATTAAATTAATGATCGTTTGCTTTCACTTTTCCCGGGTGATGAAATAGAGTATCTTAGTTTAGATAATATATGTCAAACGGAACATTATAATATTTCGTTAAAAGAAAACTTTTACTCACTTGATTTTCTACATGGTCTGAATATATCCGGATTGTCAAATCACAAGTTAGTATTGAAAGTTATTGTTTGCGTCATGCTTCTAAGTAACATTGACAAACAAAACAGTCTTTGCAACGATACTCGTTTACAAATTGTATGTTTTGGAAAACGGGTTATTAAAGTTAAGATAACATCTGGAAGTAATATTGGAAGCGGAACATTTATTCCAAAAATTAACCTCGTGCCATCTGATAAAAAATATCCCTTTTAAATTGCAGAGAAGATAACTTCCACTAATTGTTTGTTGAGTAAAATATGATTTTCTTTCCAAACATTTTGTTGAATTTGCCATCAATACAAAAACTTTTTTTGTCATTTCAGTCACTGTAGTTTACAAATTGTTGTCATTTGTATCCACTCCACTAACTCCATTAAGATCTCCATTAAATATGGGGGTTAATTAGTATTTTTCAACACCCTAATTATTCAATTAAAATAAAATAATCAATAAATATTTAACTAAAAATAAAAAACATATGAATTGACTAGTGAGACCGGACGCTTCGATGTTGTTCAATTGAGGTATGCTATGAGACTTCAATTGATCTTCATATTTTGTTCGAAAGTGCACCATTGTTCGATTGAGATATATTGCTCCCAAAATGCAGAGAGACTTGCGATGTCACATTTTGTATGATTAATGTCTGTTGTTGTCATGTAGTGTGACAACAACAGACCTCAATCCTAGGGCTGCAAACGAACCGAACGAACACGAACAAAGCCTTGTTCATGTTCGTTCATTAAGAAATAAACTTGTTCATGAACTGTTCACGAACACTTAGCGAACGAGTTTTCTTGTTCATGTTCGTTTATTAAGGAATAAACTTGTTCATGAACTGTTCACGAACACTTAGCGAACGAGTTTTCTTGTTCATGTTTGTTCGTTAAAGAAATGAATATGTTCATGAACTGTTCACGAACACTTACCGAACACAAACGAACATGATAGGATCAAACGAAAGCAAACAAACGTTCATGAACATTACGAACACAAAAAAGTCTATGAACACAAACAAATACAAATGATCACATGTTTATTTTAGAATAAAATTATTTTATCACAAAATTTATCAAAAATAAATAAGCACGTAACATAAATATCCAAAAACACATAACATAATTGTCATAAAAATAACTAACACAAAAATTAAGAACATAATCAAACACTTTAACGAATATAAACGGACATATTATCGAACGTTCACGAACGGACATTAATGAACATAACGAACACATTATTGAACGTTCACAAATATAAACGAACGAACACGACTTGTGTTCATGTTCGTTCGTGTAACTAAACTAACGAAATTTTCATGTTCGTTTCATTTACTAAACGAACGAACATAAACGAACTTCCCACCGAACAGTTCACGAATTGTTCGCTGAACGCTCAGTTCGTTTGCAGCCCCACTCAATCCTACATTAGACATTAATCAAACAAAGCGTGACAACAGCAGACTTTAATCCCACATTAGACTTCAATCGAATAAATATACATGTAAGAACAAAATATGAATATTAATTGAAATCTCAAAGCAGATTTAAATAAAAAAACATGAGTTAGAGCTTATCGAAGATTTAAAATCAAAGCACGTGGTCTCACTAGTCGCTTTATATGTTTTTAGTTTTAGTTGAATATTAGTTGATTAATTTGTTTTAATTGGTTAATTAGAGTGTTGAAAAAGACTAAAATACCTCATATTTAACGGAGATCTTAACGGAGGTAGTGAAGTGGAGAAAATGATAAAAAAAGTGTTTTGGATTAAAACGATAAATTCAATAAAATGTCAGAGACGAAAATGACATTTTACTCTTGTTTGTTTTTTAATGATGATCAACAAGTGTCACAAATACTTATTGTTAAGAATTGGTTTGTATTTAAAAGAACAAATTTTCACTCATAGATATATGTTGCTTTGCTAAGAGTGAATACTACAAATGAGGTAAAATTACTTATTTTAGATAAAAATGATAACGTTATCAATGAGAAAAAAAGCGTCGTATACAAAGAAGTGTTTAAATATTTATGAAAAAGTTTTGAGAGTATAAATGTACTTTTAGTTGTATTTTCAAACTTTTAAAATAATGTTATTAATTTTTCAAAATGCTTATTTTGTAATTAATGTTAAATGAAAGTCTGATTGTTTAGTAGTCATATATGACTATGAATTAATGTTACATACTACCAAATTTAGATGATATATTAAAGTTAGTTTAGTAATAGCACAAAATTAAAAGAGAAAATTGTTATATAGATATAAAATAATTTTCACTAAAAACTTGTGTTTTGGTTTATAAATCTTTAAATTAATTATATTTTTATGACTTTTAAGATCTACGGTCTTGTCTCTAAATAAGTTTTATTTTTTATGAACTTAAGCAAATATTTAAAAAAATGTTTATTTATCATCCAGAATTAATTTTTATGACAATACGTTATTTCCATACATTTTGTCGACCCACCCATAAAAGACTATATGTTTTATCCATAATAGAATCCGTCTCTAAAGAGTCTTACATTTTGTTTCATACAAGGATCATACATTGTATCCATACAAAGATCCGTTCATAAGAAAACATAGAATGACTATTTATACATGTAGAATAGTATGAAATTGTGATATTATTACAAACCTTAACCCGTCATGCATATATGACATATGTCTAAGTACATAATCACCTCCTCATAAGTATAATATCTACGCAAGAACATTCATATATGATAAGACAACACAAACTCAAAAAGGGTGAAAACCTAGATATGAAATAGAGGGACCAAGATAACAACTCCCAATATAGAACACGATTCACATGCTAAGACCCCTTTGAAGACGAGCCAGATCTTGGATTTACGAAGAAGATAAGCAAGAATTGCAAAGATGATGAAGACTACTCCAAATGAATGCTAGGGTTTTAGAAAATGAGATTGCTCCGACTGCTTTCACACTTAAACACGACCGGGACTTCAATCAAGTAGAACCACTACAAGTTGCCTTGATATGCTTTGAGACGGCGATGGAATAAATGATAATCGTTTTAATTTAGACATTGCAAGCACTGAAACTTTCACTTTAGGATTTATTTGAACCGTTAAGGAAAGACAAATGCTAAAAAACTAAATCGGATGTATGCACAAGTCAAGAGCGTCACATCTCCCGCGAGCTAGTTTTAGTTGATGAAATACAATAAAGTTGGTATAGTCTAAGCATAATGTGGTGAACAAACAGCCCTGTCCAATTTCATATTGATTTGAATATGAAAAACAAACATAATGTTTGTGAGATGGATGCATTGCTTAGGAATAGTTGGATGTTTAAGTGGGTGTTTGTAGGTTTCTTCACTCCAGATGTTATATACTCAGAACATCTATCAGCTTCATCTTTCAAAGAAAAGCCAACAATATATGATAACTAAATGGATTAAAAGGACTATATATGAAGTTAACAATCATTCTGGGATATCATTATTCAATCCTTGACTAATAAGCTGACACTAAAATGCAGCTGTGACTGTAACCCTAGAAATTAACATCTGCTAGAAGTCGCAAATGAACTCGTTTGCATAGGACACAGCGAGAAGAATAGAAGACATTTATAACCTTGAAGGAAATCCTCCAGCTACCACAATAGTCTCCCCTGTGATATAAGAAGCATCCTCAGAAGTCAAGAAAGCGGTGGCTGCAGCCATGTCTTCAGCTGCCCCAAGTCTTTTGATTATTGTTACGTCTTCCAGGGACTTTCTCTGAAGGGTATTTCAGACATTTTGTCAAAGGTCATACGCACACGTACAGTCAAAGTTACAGAGACACGATTGAAGTAGAAGACACTTACCTTGCTTTCATTGCGGGTAAAGATTGAAGCAAAGTTTGTAGGTACAGCCCCAGGAACTAAACAGTTAACACGGGTATGTGGAGCCAACTCAGTTGCAAGAGCCTAAACAAATACCATACGGAAAATATTTACTTGTATTAATTTTCATACAATTTATTATTAACAGATGGTAAAGAAGACAATGATACCTTTGTAAGACCGAGAAGAGCAGTCTTTGTGACACCATACATACCCATGCCAAGTGGCGGGTTGAAAGCACTTATAGAAGAAATGAAAACAATCGACGAACCTTTTGATAAGTAAGGGGATGCATCCTGTTCAAAGATGAAAACATTACTGAGCCCACAAAACATATCTCCTTATGTGATGGTGTCCAAAGGTCAACACGTAGGTTGGATATGACATATACGACTTTATTTTATAGGCAACAAAAAAGCATGTTTATATGATCAAATGCATTACTATTACTAACAAGTAACAAGATTTACCTGAAGAACAAGTATAGCAGTTTTAACATTGACCTCCCAAAGTTTGTCAAGGGCGGATTCTTTAGTTTTGAGAATGGGATTAACCGACGGATTAACAGCCGCATTTGACACTACTACATCTATTTTCCCATATTTCTGCATACATAAACAAAGTAATAATCAAACATAGCTACATAATACAAGAACTCTTAAAGATGGGGAAAACAATTGTTTCGTTCCCAAAATGAAAGTTGTTGATTTCGAAAGTGGAATATAAGAATACGCGTCAAAGTTCATCCTCACCTGAACTGTCTGGACAATGAGATTCTTTCTCTGTTGTGCATTAGAAACATGGCATACCAACCCCAACACTTCAATCCCTTGTGCTTTGAGCTTTTCAACCGCCTCATTGACGTTTTTCTTAAATAAAATATTCCATCTTTAGACAATTTAAATTCTTAATTCATACATACAAGTCATGCTAAGAAATAAAAATATGAATAGCACATGTAAGCTTAAAGTTAACCTTCAAGTGGTGTTCTAAAAAACATGCGGCTGGCACCGATTAATCGCTAATCGGTCACCCTCTGATTCGAGTTTAGATAACTGCTCAGTTAATCGGTCGGAAAAAAATTAGAGAAAATTGGTCAAGATTGATCAAAATTAGTAAAAGATTGGTCACATTTAGTCAAAATCGGCCAAAAATAAGATAAAATCGGTCAAAATTAGTCAAAATTTGGTAAAAATAGGTCAAATATGAAAATTTATATCTGTAATTTTGAAAAATATTGTATATATATTTATAAATTTGAAAATTTTCATATAAAATTCCAATTAAACTAATTTCATTTAATCCCTGCTAATCCTGATTAATTCCTAATCGGTACCCCACCGCCCAACTAGCCCGCGGTGAGTTTTACAACCATGCCTTCAAGGGGTGGGGCAAGCAACCCCTTGAATGCCACCTACCTAGCTTAAGATGAGTTTTATTCAATTCTACTTGTTAGCATTGAATTGGAGGAGACTGTGAGTGTAAGTTTTCCTGGCAAGTTCTCATAGTCACCAAACAATGACAGTTAAAGTTGTGTTTTCAAAGCCGAACCGATAGAGAATAACATGAATAAATACTCAATCTATTGAAAGTGCAAGCATCTGATAATCAATATGATGCTCTCTATAATCAACTATCCCCAATTTGAGGTGATGAAACATAATCTATGCATAGAAACACAAAATCAATTGCTTACATCAGAGAATTCCATAAACAATCAGATATTCAGAATCATGGTCAGTTTTCACACAGTCAGTCAAATACCATGGGTAAACCCTAAGATTAACGATCAAAACAACTAGAAAACTGACAATTGAAGAACACAAAGGACCTGTGTGCGAGAAGAGATGACGACAGAGGCGCCTTCTAAGCCAAGGCGTTGAGCGATACTGAAGCCTATGCCTTGTGTTGAAGCTGTAACAATCGCCACTTTTCCTTCAAATCTTCTTCCAATTTTGGATTTCTCCATTTTCATAGATCGATCGATCGATGGATCGGTTTGTTTAGATTCTGATGAATTTATGGTTTCCAACGGAACCCGTGGTCCAATTTGGAGGAATTACTGTAGGAACGTCGACTGATGAAGAGATTGAAAAGTCCCATCTTTGACCTTCCTCCCCACACCTAAGCTAAAAAAAAATATGATTTAAGATAAAAATAGCGATACTGAAGCCTATGCCTTGAGTTGAAGCTGTAACACCAAGCTTCTTTCACCCGCTGCACAAGATGGAGTAACCCACACCATACAAGTATCCAAGCTTTAAAAAAAATATGATTTAAGATAAAAATAGGAAACATCTTAAAAGGTACGTGCATGTTTGGCTGTACTTTTGAAAAAGTCCTTTTTCATTTTTAGAGGGATAAAAATACACATTCTAGTGTATTTTTGTTTTTTACCCTTTCAAAAGTTAAAAACGACTTTTCAAAAGCACAGTCAAACAACCCCTAGATACACTACGCATGTTCAAATACGCTCGAAACTCGTTTGAAAAAAACTTAAAAAGTTGCTCCTTCAATTTTGGCTCGGTTGTAAAAGAGCCGAGCTGATCGGTTCAGTTTGTAAACGAATCGAGCATGAGCAAAAGTATGCTCGCTCGAATTATATTTAAATATAACTTATATATATAGGGTTAGGATCATTACGAAACTACCTTTTATTTTCAGAACCAAAAGAACCATTGGTTACATAAATGTAAATTACCAACCACTGATTTACATATATAGAAGTTAAAGCTGATGATATTTAGTTGTTTCATATAGTTTATTGTTTATATCTGATATATGCATATGTAAAACAGCTCAAGTAACATCAGACTTAATTTACATTTATGTAAATCAATGGTTCTATGGTTCTGAAAATAAAAAGTGGTTCTGTAATGATCCTAACCACACACACACACACACACACATATATATATATATGTATATATATATATATATATATATATATATATGTATATATATGTATATATATGTATAAGGATCGATTAACAAACTCTAATTCATCGATCCTTATTCTATTTGTGCCGAATTCCAGAAATCTACAATATGAGCTTGATGAATCACAGGTTCTGCCGTCAGGGCATAGAAAAGGCTGGACCGTCGAGTCGAAGATATCTGATGATATCTCGACATCCTTCTGATGCAGGATCATCAGCATTAAGGAATGCACACACATTGTGTTCTCTCGCAAACCTATTCGTCATCTGTACATAAAAAACGTTGAAGATTTCGTTAGTATGAGTGTTACAGACATGAATACGATCAGTTTTACTGATAATCAGAAATCAAACAGTTAATTATTGATGATTATGACATGATTTACCTTCAAAACAATGATCTGTGATCAAGATTACGTGAATGTTTTAAGGTTTTGAGTTGGTAATTTTGAATGTTTGTGGAAAGGGGAAAAAGGGAGTGCGTTTTTCTAGGTCCGAAAAGTGCTCTGAAAAAGTAAATAATAAAAGTTTTAAGACAAAAACATCATTTATATTCTCGGACACATTAATTTCATTTATTTAATTAAGTGGGTCCTACTACCTTACTTACCCTTTCCTTGGAAGTTATTTCTTTTGAAGATTTCAATTCTTCCGTAGGACATTTACAGATGCATAGCATCTGCGGATGCCTAACTATCAAGTACTGATTTAGAATTTGAAGTATAACTTGATTGTCCATAGATTACCACTCTATGAACATGGATTATACTTTTAAGGTTTTAACACATCCGTAGTTTACCAATTCTATGGATGGTTAAATTTTATTTGGTTAAGTTTCACACTGTAGCTTCTGCTGATGCTGTAATTTCACTGTAGCTTCTGCTGATGCTAAATTCAATGTTTGAAACTTCTTTTGATTGTGTGGTCCTAATCAAGTGATAGAACCATTTATTGCTATTG
>BJCN01134689.1:0-11170 GCA_018326445.1 Flaveria brownii
GTTTTAAGTTATCAAGATACATACTTACATAGGTGATGGATCAGGTTTGATGATCGGTAGAAAAAGATTGCATCATAATGATGAGATGCCGAAAAAGATTATAGATGGTTGAGCAATTATCAAAGCGTCTAGTTTAGAACACGAAGAAGAAACTGTATAAAATGAACACTACTGTTGCATATACATAACAACAATATTACAATATACGTAACATTGTTGTCATATATATACGTAACGCTTTTGTTACATATGCATAACACAACTGTTACGTATACGTAACATTGTTATTACACGTATTTAACAATGTTTGTTTATTTAATATTCTCTTATATTTTGGTGATACTTAACTTGTATTTGCATTGATTATAACCATATTCCACTTGTATTTGGTTATTTACATATAACCACATATATGTACGTGCAAATTTTTGAGTTTAATAAAATGTTTTGTACTTGTTATATGTGTTATGCATACATATATGTATATGAAAACGATTGTATAAATGTAGCAACATTAATCAATATGGTTTAGATGATAATAAGATTTAAGATCAGATCTGATGGTGAAAATAAAGTTTGACCGGGGTACATATACGTACCACATTGTTTCATATATATAGAATTATTACATATACGTAACACGGTGTTACATTTTGAAATCAACTCTTGTTTAATGTGGTTGGATCTATGGTTTTTGTTGTATTCAATTATATTTCTAAATTTTAAGAGAATTTGATGTTTAGATTTATAAAAATGTTAGTAAAATAAAATAAGAGGGAGAATGGAATGTTTTAATATATAAATTAAAAGAAAAAGAGAGAATGAGTGATTTTAAGGATTTTATTAATTGAAAAAGATTTTCATATGATTTGTATGTATTTTACCTATTATACCCCTACAGCCTTTTAATTAAATACTTTAAACACTAATTAATTACAATCATGCCACTAAACAATCTCAATCATAGATAAAAAAATCAATGGTTATAAAGTGGTTTTTTTGGTTTTCAATTAAAAAATTGTTTTAATATTTTTGGAGCCTACTAAATATTTTTGGAGCCTACTAAATATTTTTGAAAAATTCATATTAAAAATGTCAAATAGTAGGTTCAAACAAAAGATCGACGTATTTTTTCAAACTAAAAAAAAGCTGAACAATGATAATAGAACCCAAAACAGTCGACTTGATTAAAACAGGAAAGAAATACAAATAGACCCGGTTCGAGATGGGTTGATCTCCAATAACAAGGAATTGATCTTAATCGAAGTATTAAAAACACTAGACAACCTCTAATTTAAATATCAAATCAAGTATAAATAAAACAAAGGAATACTAACTGCTTCCACTAACTCAGTAACTCTCTAAAAATGAATATTCCCTCCATTAAGTTTCCATTCATTTAACAACAACTGAGTCAGATCTGATCTAGATTGAATCTGACCCAACAGTAAATTCGTATCAAATGACTTTCAGAAAAAATTTTAATTCATATTCCAATAATCCAACAAATAAATATCCAAACTTCATAAACAATTTCTAGATAACTACACTTACAATTTCTATGCATCTCAAAATACATTATTTTAAACCAAAAAAATAATGATAACATGAAGTAATTATTACTCTTGTTCAAAGTTATTGTTCTTCTTGTTCGTTAAATTGTAGGATCAATTAAGGTGAATAGATTAGAATTTGATCGATATTTTTTTTGGAACAGATATGTTTCTAAAACTTTATCTTAAAATTGAAGTTATAATTGTTATTTCAAGTAAACAATTTTTTTTAAAAGAAAACAAATAAATCACATGTGCACTTTAACCTGTTAAACAGGTAAAATGTATAAAATTAACACATTACTAACAAGTTGAGTGACTAAATTAGAAAAAAAAATTGAGTGACTTAATTGATATAGTTATAAAAGTTGGTTACATTTATATGAAGTTTTCCCTTATAAAACCAAATTTCATATTGTTACGTATGTATCTATTAGAAGTTGTGCAGTTAGAAAGGAAATAACACTAAATATTAATTGTCTGAAATAACACTAAATATCATCTTGCTGTTGAAAAATTACAGCCCATTTGAGTTCGATCAAGAAGCTAAGATGTTTGTTAAGGGAAATTAACTTACCAAATATTTTGGCTATTTTACTTATACGTTCTTTCAAAGTTTGTGGAAGGCATATGTTGACGACTTTAGCGAAACTACATAATAGAAGGGATTCTATTAATGACATAGAAAGAGGGAACGATCGGATCTAGGATCCTCACCTGTGACGACAGAAAACAATGAAACCGTAAGAAACTGTTCTGGTGTTAACAGAAAGAGAGGAAGAATATGAGAGAACAAAGACATAGAAAAACCAAAAGTACAGGTAAGAGCACAAGTAAACGTGTTGGTCGGTGTGTGGCCAAAGATACATGTCATATGTACTTTGAATATAACATTGATTAACAGCCTCGGCCGTTGATTATGAAATAAACGGCTTACAATTCAACATTCATTCTTCATAAGCTAGGGTTTTTAATAGATAGATAATTTTAGAATTATCTAAACTACTTTTAGAATTATTTCAAGTTATTAATATTGTTAATAATAGTTTTTATTATCATATCTAACCCGTTCTCAACTATAAAGAATGGACCAATTATTTTTAAGGGTCCAATCAAAGCAAACTCGACACGTTTCAACCCGCTGTAGAAACATCACATTTCAAATCAAATCCTTTTGAGCCATTAGTTAGCTTATCTATATTGACATCTCTATTAAATAGAGTCCAAGTTAGGTCTTCAAAATTTATGATGTATCACTTAAGAAAATTACTTCACAAATTCGTTCCACACAAAATGACTGAAAAAAGCCTAGAACAAAGTCTTACCTAAAATAGAATCCACAATTAACCACTGGTAATCAATGACAATGACAGATTACCAAATAGTACTACATATATTAATTTCCTTTTATATTTTATGTTTTAAAGACCCTCGAGGAAGATTCTTTGTTGGTTTTTAATAAATCATTGATGAATATTTAGAAACCTCAAACTAGTTTATATCATGTTTAAGTTTGAATGCAAAACCGTCATTCTAAGTGACTAAATATATATCACATGAGCTAGTTTCACATTAATAATGGGTTTCATACAATTGGTTTTTTGAGTTTTGTTATTTCTGTCGGTGAACTTTTCATGGGACAATCTTCTTTTACTCCCACTACTTAGGTATGTTTTTTTTGGAAGCTCATTCGCATGCGACAATGAGCCATTTTAAATGTTCATAATTTGGTTCCTCCCGGTTAAAATAAAATGGTAAATTTTGTTTTTGTTGACTGTGGTTTGATCATTTTAATATATCCAGTTTTAAATTTTTTTTTTGTTGTAGCATGCATTGTGGTTTAATATATAACAGTTTTATCATTTGTCACTAACTCTGTTGGTTTTTACTGTTAATTCCAATGGTATTTTGATCATTCTACAAACAAGGATTATTATTGTAAATTATCAAAATAGTTTTTGTAATATGCATTAAATATTAAATAATATAAATTCTAAATACAAAACATAAAATCAAGAAACCCTAAGTTCTCACCGCCTAGGTAGCACCGAAACGGGTACTGGAGGTGGGTACGGGGACGGTACGGGTACGGGGATCGATAAATATCAAAACTTTTAGATACGGGTACAACTAATGTACGACAAAAAAATATATAAAAAATAAAAATATATCAAAGAAATTACAAAATAGACATTAAAGTATTAAACAAATTCCAAAAACAAATTCCTTAGGTAATTAATTATCAATAATCAAATTATTTTCATATCCCAGTTTATCTAGTGTGAGATCGACAACCTCCAAAAACCCTACATCTTCCATTGAATGAAAACCATCTCCACCCACATCCCACATCTTTACAGCATCATTTGGATTCCTTGACAAAAGTCGAAGATTATTGTGGATGCAAACCACCACGACTTGTAGTCAACCTGTTCCTCCTAAGCGAATGAATAAATGCATAAATACTCCAATTATGCTCAACACAAGAACAAGAACCAGGTTGTCCAAGTAATCTAAAAGCCAAAGTCTGGAGGAAAGGAGTTTGAGCATCAAAGTTAGCCTACCAAATCTTGGATTCCATACTAGCCATCTATGAAATGCTTGTTAGATCCTCAAAAGGACTACTCTTCATTCAAAACATTGCATATTCATCAAGGACTTTCTCATGCTCATCTTCATTAGGAAACAACCTTTTAAAACATTTGATTCTTTCTTGTGAAATTTCTCCATCTCTATGTGGAGCAAGTCTTTTAGGATCCTCTAATAACCATGCATCACCATAATATCTACAACATTAAAAAGTTAAAACATAAGTTGACGCTTTTCTTTACCTATTGAGCCACTAACATATCATGCACAACATCAAAAAAATACTTAAATCATATGGTGGACGCTTTTCTTTCTTGTAGATCTCAATCTTTACTTTCTCAATCATCAAATCCCACATCTCATAGACCAAGTGTAAACATGGCTTGTCGGTATCACAAAATCTAATCATCTCATATATAGGTCATGTGAAACTAAGAATATATGATACTTTTTCCCACCATTCATCATCCAAAATCTTTTCTTTAACAAAACTTACTTTTATAGTGTCATCTTCTCTATAAGATGACCATTCTTCACTTATGACCATAATTTGAAGACCCTTATAAGATGACCATTCTTCACTTATGACCATACTTTGAAGACCCATTTTGATCAATTTCAATCTCTTAAGCATCACAATGATGGAGGCAAAGCGAGTATCCGCAACCGAAAGCAGTCTAAGAGGGGTAAACTTGCTGAAAATCGAGAGTCTCATGTTATGATTCATAACGAAATTTTTTATTGAAAGCGCATCTCCTTGAACTTCTTTTATCTATTTTCACTCTCAAATGTTGTTTCATTTGTTTCCACATTCTTTGGCGAACAAATATTCTTCAAAGCAAGGTTAAGTGTATGAACAACATATGGTGTCCAATAGATGTGAGGAAACTGACTCTCTATAATCTCTCCAGCCGCCTTACAATTTGCTGCATTGTCAGTAATGATTTGCATAATATTTTGATGACCAATTTCACTAATGACTTCTTTTATCAAATCAACAATAAAAAATCTATCTTTTATTTCCCCAAAACATTTAACTGCCATCAGAAACAAAGACCATTACTTGCGGTAGCTATGAAATTGATTAGATGCGTTCTTGTAGGATCACTCTAACCATCACTCATAATAGTCACACCTTTTACTTTCGATGTAGACCTAACTGGTTCCAATAGCCTCTGAACATTATCTTTTTCTTTTTGTAGTAAGGTTGTTCTCAGCTTATTGTAATTAGGAGATACATAACCATCAAACTTGTTGTTAGCAGCAAACTGAAAAGCCCTTACATAGTGAGGATTTCTTGTAAGATTAAAAGGTAAACCTCCTATATAAAACATCATAGCTATTTCTTGATCCGGTTGGTCTTTAATTTCAACATCAAAAGCTCATTCAATAGGGTTTGAAATACCTTTTCTTTTATTAAATCCAACACCAGATTCACATGGCAACCCGATTTCTTTCGCTTTTATCTCGGCTTTCTTCTCTTCATGCGTATCTTCTAACTGTTTCATCTCAAGTTTGTCACCGGCTGTTGCTTTCTTGCAAATACTAATCCCAACACCTATATGTTCCAATGTTCCATACAAGTTATACCCATTTATGAATACGAATCATAGAATTTGATAGTATGATACAATCAACATAGAATATGAATCAATGATCAATAGTTCATTACCTTTTATACCAAGCAAATGTGCTCTAACCCTTGAATATGACCCTTGTCTGATTTCACTATAAAGGTTGCACTTAAATTTCCAAGTTTCTCAGTTACCTAGCTTTTCGATTTTAGTCACATACTCCCATAATGGAGGTTCTTCTACTGATTAAGGGTGTTCAAATTCGGATATTCGGATATCCGAAAATTTCAGATAGTGAATTTTACAATCCGAATTCGAATCTGAATCCGAAATTTCGGATATCCGAAATTTGGATATCCAAAATTTCGGATTCGGATTCGGATATCCATTCGGATATACGAATTCAAAGAAAATTGGTATTATTTAATAAATTTTATAAAAATATAATAATTTTTATTGAAGTTTTTATCGGATATCCGAAGTTTTTTATTAAAATGTCTTAAATATCTAAAAATATCCGAAATATTTAGTTAATATTTAATATTTTTTAATTTTTATAAAAATATTTTGGATATTTCGGATATCTGAAATATCCGAAAATTCTGAAAATCACTAACCGAATCCGAAACCGAAATTTCGGATATCCGAAGTTCGGATATCCGAAGTTCGGATATCCGAATTTTGGATATCCGAATTTTGAATTTTCGGATATTTCGGATTCGGTTTCGGATTCGGATATTTTTGAACACCCCTACTACTGATATTGATGATGATCCTTGTGTTTCTTAAGAAGCCACAATCGATAGTAGCTAAACATAACTGAACATAAACCCATTTAACAATTTAAATGAAAATAAACCCATTAACAATTTAAATGACTAAAATAAACTTTTTAGACTACACCTATTGAATATATTATACTATTATAGTATTAAACTATTAAATATTTGATCGAGTGATAATAATTCAAGGTTTAATTGATCTAATTATATGAATTTACATCGTTGTTAGCATGGGACGAAGTTACTTTAAGTTTGTTTTGATGTGTAAAAAAGTGGAGCTTAATGAAGCTTATTTTAAGGTGATTAAGCGCTGTATGAAACCACGAGGACCAAATGCGGAATTACCAAAAGATGCAAAACGTGAAACTGAAACTAAGTTTGGTGAAACATAAAGAGTATGGAAGAAGCGGGATGGAAATCGGAGCCCGAGAAGTGAAGAAATGAAAAAACCGAAGGTTCAAGACCATGGTAACTTAAAATGGGCATAACTTGGGATATGAAAAGAGTTATAGGGTCCACGAACTGTCAACGGAAAGCTCGTGAAAAGTTACATGTGAAACAATTTTGAAAAAAGTGCAGGGAGGCCGTAAGCTACGACCCTGTGCTGAGGCCGTTTGTAAACCCCGTAACACAGAAGGTTTGACCGTCTAGTTAAAGGCAGGCCGTAACCTACGATCTATAGGCCTTAAGTTACGGTCTAACACGATATTTGGAGGGTTATTTCAAATTTTAAATCCTATATAACCCTAATAATTAGGGTTTCGAAAAAAAACTTTTACCAGCCGAATTTAAGTGATTTCAAAGACATTTTGGGTGCTTCCAAGCTCCTCAATATTATCCATATCATCATTGATCATCATCAAATCAAGATTGAAGATTGAATGAAGATTGATGCGTGGCTAGGTTCTCTTGATTGCTTTCGGGAGTACGATTCTTGTAAAGTGAGACAATTGGTATGATTGATTAGGTTTTTGTATTAAACATTGATCTATTAAATGCAACATTATGTTTTGATTGATTTAAACAATTTGCTTATAAATAAAGTTTTTTGCTTGATTATCAGTTTTTCGGTTTTCTTACATCGTGAACTCATTAAGAAAAGTAAGCAACGTGATATAAGTGAATTGGTAATATTGTGAATAAACGAGTCTTAAAAGATTGTTCCTTTGTTGTCACTTTAATCAAAAGCTAAGATCTTGAAGTATTGTTTCTTACAAACCCTAATTTAAGAGTACCAATTATTGATTTTGTAGAATTGGAAACCCAGAAGTGATTGTTTCTCATTATTTAATCAAATTCATTTTAAAGTTCATTTCTTTATGCACTTTTTCTTAGTAATCCATTCAAAGTTTCAATTTTTAATGACAAAGTTTGAGTCTTTTAGTTAATCGAGTAGTATTCGTTAAACACTTTCCACAGATTCCCTGAGGAGACGACCTTACTTATCTTTACGCAATAAAGGTAGCTAAGACTGGTTATTTAACTTGTTTTTGATCGAGTCTCGACAACCGGATCAAAATGGCGCCGTTGTCGGAGAATTAGTGCGCAAAGTGCTATTTTTGTAAATTTTTAGTTTTCTTTTATTTTGTTTTGTTTTGTGTGGTGCGGTGCTACGTTAGGTATTTTATGTCTTGCAGGTCACTCCTAAGTAATTAAACCTCACCATGTATAGAGTTTATTATTCATGTACATGTTACGGAAGTCCAATTCATAAGCGAGATCATTGCCCTGAGTACTTGCAAAAGTGTGAAGATGTGAGAAGAAAATTATATTTATTGGATGTATATTATGATGATGTACAATCATCTTATCCGTACTTTGAGGCATCTTCTCCATATTATGAAGGATATTATCAATCAGAGGTAAAGTACAACTATGAGAAAGATTTGTATTGCAATAATTATAAACAAGAGACGGTACAAACCTCTAGTTATAAGAAAGATCATAATGACTATCATCAAGAATACTCTCAGGCAACATACGTGGATATTAATAGGCATAATCAAGGAGATTCTGATGGATGCTTGAACCACTCAAATACTTCTCAATGTTATAATCATAATCAATGTCAATTTCCTAAAGAAGAGAATAGTATTCAGAATGTTATGTCATTTCAAAATGATTTTGACTCTGAAGAGGAAGAAAGTATTGCTAAACTGGAGTTGCTATTGCCCGAGATCGATAGGTTGTTATCACAACATCATCTTTCAGATCAGGAATGACTTTACTGCCTACCTATCAAGCGTGATGCATTATTACTGAAAATAGAATTAGAAGAGTCCATCTCACCATCTATAAAAGTTAAGAAAGAGGCCATGGAGGTCAATACCACACAAATTCCATCATTTGTTGAATATCCATGTGAAGAACGAGTGATGGTTAATGGATATGATGATGTTGTGGAAGAAGAACTGATGAATCCTCTAGAGCAAGAAAATATGTATACAGCCTCAGCTCAAGATGCAAGAACTTTTGGGAAGTCAGTGATTGATGTAATCCAAGTTTGTCCTCACCAACTTCATCTATCGATTATGCCAACCAACAAAGTTGGAGAATAGGGTGTAAGGACGAAGATTAGGAAAGTGGGAATTCATGATGTCGGGCAATTTATTATAAAGTGGATACATAACAATTCCTTAATTTACTTGCCTATAAATGGGAATAAACTATGGAGCTGGCATATCAACTTTTGAGGGTTTATTGGAAACTTAGTAGGCAAATGTGCAATTCGGCCACCTTAGTGGTCTCAGGTAAGGTCCGGATGAAGACCTAAAACTTAGCGCTTGCGGGAGGCAACCCAAGAACTTTGTGGGTGTGTTCACTATAAATCCTCACGAGACTACAACTCGTCCACTCGGGTTTACCGAGGGGTTCAGAGACTTGTTGCATATGCTAAATGCAATCGTGATTCCTACGAAAGTGAGTTTTACTTCTTTTATTAGTTTTTGTGTTCTTTGTTTTGTATTTTTTTAGCTAGTTCAATCATGCACAAGACGTAAGCACTCAAGTGTGGGGAGGTGCAAGTCCCTTAGTAAAAGCTCTTACTATTGATCAGGTCTATGTACTCCTTCCTTATCCTGCTTTTTAATCATTAGAATGTTTATTCATGTTTTAAAACCATACATTGGGGACAATGTATATCAAGTGTAGGGATAAGGGGAACCATTTTGAAAAAATATGAAAAATAACTTCTTAAGTAAACTTAAGTGTATATGGAACTCAAAATTTGGCATACATGGCTAATTGTTACTGTTTGTGCACTTATGGATCCCTTGGCATGTTTGTTTTGATAATTGAGTCATGCATCGTAATCATGAACCTTCATAAAAGTAGGTGAAAGTCCTGGGTGGTGTAACAAACCGATTGTAGAAGACATACATGCTACACATTTTATTACCTCTTTCCACCATTTTTATGAGAGTTGAGCCTAATTGAGAAACTCATAGTATACTATGAGTTACTTTATTTCTTAGCATAAAAAGGGAATCCATGGTGTGCATTCGAGTTAGAACTCGTGTAATTGATACATATCAAGATCGTATACCAATGTGTGCATAACTATGATAGAGGCGATATGATTGAACCATTTGTTTAAACCCTTCTTTTTAATTCCATACCAACAAAATCTCCCTATAGATACGATGTTGAGCCCCAACTTGTCGTTTCAAGCCAAAACAATAAACCCAAAATCCTTAGCCTTTCTATAGAACCTTAAAGGATGAAGTCCAATTCATAATATATTTGGAAGAGTCATGTCAATAGCAGTTCTATCGTAGTAAGATTATTCTTAAGAAAAAATAGAAAAGAAAAGAGCTAAATATGAGGTTAAAATGACCAAAATATACAACAACAAAGAATAGTATGAAAAAAATGTACAAGTAGTGCAAGCAAAAGAATAAGAGTGATAAATGACACATCTATTGTGTTTAAGTTAGATTTCATTCTCCATTAGTCACTCTAAAATCCCTTTCAATCCTACCTTAAACCCTAGCTTAACATTACTACCCAAGAAAGACCTCTTGATTTTTGTATTATATTGTGTCAATTGATGGCGATTTGATTAATATACGAGCTTATAATTACTATGTGCATTTGTGGTTTGAGAGCTCCATAAACACTAGTATATCATCACTAGTCCATAAAATAAACCAAGGGGAGTGTTTATTATGAGGAATGTGAATGCATGAATGTTTGAAGCAAAAGGTAAGTATATGCCAACCAAATATTTCAAATGCAAATATTTCTAATGCAAATAGTATTGAATGATTAGGTTATGAATATTACATCATGAAGTTGAAAACTAAACATGTATTAGGATCTTACTAGTTCAAGGTAGTGCTAATGTGACATGTGTGCTTAATTAGGGAGAAGTGTGCAAGTAAGTTTGTTTGAGGACAAACAAAAGGTTAAGTGTGGGGATGTGGTCGAGTGATAATAATTCAAGTTTAATTGATCTAATTATGTGAATTTACGTCGTCATTAGCATGGAACGAAGTTACCAAAAGATGTAAAACGGGAAACTGGAACTAAGTTTGGTAAAACATGAAGAGTATATGTCACACCCTCAAATTCCGGGTCTGGAATTTATCACGGAGGAGTGAGCAAATAGGATCGAACACAGTAGTCACACATGAGATGCAATTATCTATATGATAGATTTTACATAACCATT
>BJCN01134701.1:1727-13725 GCA_018326445.1 Flaveria brownii
AAGTGTATTTTTGCTACAAAGTGTGAGAAAACACAATAAGGCTAAAAAAGTCACAAAAAATTAATATCTAACAATTTAAATCGAATTTTAAAAAAGTAATTCGGAGCCTCCGTTCATATCGTTGTCATCTTTCAGAAAAAATAAAAAAATAATTTTTTTTCATTGTGTATTTATATGACACAATGACGTTATTGTGTCTTTTATAATGACAAAATGAATTCATTGTGTCTTTCATAAATGACACAATTAAAAACATTATTTCTTTTATTTTTTTTAATTATTTATTTATTTTTTTCTTAGTGAGGACGACTAGGGGAACAAAATCTCCGAATTACTTTTTTGAAATTCAATTTAAATTGTGAGATATAATTTTTTTGTGTTTTTTACTTATTGTGTCTTCTCACATTTTGTAACAAAAATACCCTTTGTATTTGAACTTTTTTCTTAATATATTTCCACTATATTAATGAGTTATGAACCAAATTGGATCGTAGGATCTTGATCTGATTCTTTCTTGTTTTGCTTGAATTAGCTAACAAACAAAGATATAAATTCCGTAATGTTAAAGAACAAAACAAACTTAATTATCTAGTAAAATGTAAAACGTAGCGAAAGCTAAAACTATCGACGGGGTTTAGGAATCGAAAGATGTAATAACAAAAAATCTTGCAACAAATTTATTTATTACAGCTAAAAACTTAAATAAACTAACCGATCGACTAAGGGTTTATATAAGTAAATTTCCTGATGTTTTGGCTTTTGTTAAATACTTTAAACTCTAAATCTCTTATAATTTAACTCAGAAATCTAATCTCTATAATTCATAGCGTATTGTTGCAATCATTTTGAATCAATTGAGATTTTTTCGTCAAATATGTTTAAATATATTGTTAGAACACATTGAGGATAGTAATATTTAGGCAAGATCTTTGATGTTAATTCACTATATATATGGTCGATCTTGTGAAGATAAGATGAACTAGTCTTCAATGGGTGAGGTAGTGATAAACACTTAAGTCCCGCCTATTGGCTATAATACAGCTTACGTTCGAATTCTATTTTGATCCATTGGTGTATGCATTTAGCTTTTTGAAAAGTGCCTACATTGTGTTTACCTTATCCTATGGTTAGTAGGGTGTTGATGAGTTCCGTGAGTTTTTCGATAACATATTATTATTGTTAAACTATAAAATAATATAAATCTCAAGTAATATTCCAATTAAGGCAAGCTCTAGTACATGTATAGAGTCAAAGAATGGAAGGAGATAGTCGTTGCACATAGATTGGTATAAATGGGTACATGATCTCTCATGTCAATTAATTATTATAAGCGTAAATGTTGAAAAATAAACTATAGAATTTAATTATTATAATGGCCTTAACCCTGTAATTATTTTAGCAACGGTCCTCCCCTTAACTAATTTTGTCGTATTCAATAATATATGAAAATAATGAGAACTTATTGTGTAGATAACATGTAACATCCCACATTGGTTGGGAAGGAGAACGAATGCTTCTATATAAGGGGCTTGAGACCTTCCCCACTGTGACGCGTTTTGCCTGAGCGATGGTGGTACGTCCCGGTTCAGGTGAAAACAAAACCGTGAGGCGATGGTGGTTCGTCCCGGCCAAAGCGGACAATATCATGGTGCGGTTACGTTGGGCTATTACATAACATTTCGATAGTTTGCCAAGAATTAATATATTCAAAATTTAAAAACTAAACCTTTTTTATATAGTAAACTAAATTAATAAGTATTTAACTCTAATAGTTTTTTTATACACAGTTCAAAGTTCCCTATGCAGCTATTTGCAAACTTGACAATGTGTTAGAAAAATGAGTTGGTACCGTTACTCAACCAATTAGGCCTTGGCTTATTGCTATCTTAGTAAGCAATGATGTTACCCATTATATACTTTCTTTGTTAAAAATCTAATTATGTTGATGTACGTATAGGTAAAATTACTTGGTGAAACTGGGAATTTACAAGTATGTTGTATCAAAAAGCTTTTTTTGAATTAGAGAAAAATAGCACAAAGAAAACCACAGTTGAAAGAGTTCAAAAAGATCAAGCAGTGGAAGTGATGAAAGTTTATAGCTTTTATATGACATTAATAACCCAAAAATCAAACATTTTGATTTCATTGAAAGTGTAAAGTGTTAGAACTTCTTAGCAAGAAACCGATCATGCACAACTTTTCAACATGAAATAAAAAAAATTGTGGGGATATTTAAAGAATTTGTAATCATATCATTTTGACAATGGTTTCGGAACCAATGTATTATTGCAATCCTAGTCCACATAATAATTATTGCGAACCGGCTAAAGTAAGAAAGAAAAATATACAGATAAAGACGTTTTCTAGTAATATAATCATAGTTCTTGAAATTATAAGCAGTACGGTGGCACCTCAAATACGACGAGTAGCGGGGGTATGTAGTTAACTTTTGCTGAACCTTGAAAATCTTGTTGCCATGGTGTTTTTGAAATCATATTAACCACCATCCTAACATAATAATTCTTGCTTATAAAAATTCTTGTGTAGCATGTCCTTATACAATGCTCAAAGCAATGTCAAAATAGCATAAACAATATATATCTTACTATAAATCATAATAAAAGTTTACTCTATATATGTAAAGGGAAAAACTTGTGAATCCAATAGGGACTATTGTGAATTATATTAATATTGTAGTTTGACCTTAAACAGTTAAACTACATATCAAACTATAGTTATTGTTTGAAGACATGCAAATAATTTATATGATTAGGGAATAGATAGCATGATTAGCTCAGATAATATATTATTAGATTTTGGGACAAGTTGGAGAACCTAATAATGAAAAGATTTAAGGTTGTTTGTTTATTTATTTATTTATTAATATTAATTAATTAATTAATTTATTTATTTATATTAACAAGGGGTAGTTTTGACCATTGACCAAACTAACGTTCGCACGTGCGAGGCAAAAACAATGCATTGCTGTTAGTGTGCTGTTTGAGATTAGTGGTGTGGTTAGCCACGTACGATTCACATGACTACTAATCATGGTGCCCCATGCAACTTGACATTCTAATGTCATTATTAATATATTTGTAAATCTATTGTTAAAAAAAATCTTAATTTTTAATCCTTTTCTCACGTTCGTGGAGGTTGCAAAACATAAATTTGAATCCTCTTTCTAACGCCCATATAATTGTAAATGCTCTTTGTTTTATAAAAAATGCGTTCTTGTTTAAAAGAAATAGCTATGTGTACTCATTCCTTTATTCAATACGTTAAACGTTCAAATTCTACAGGTTACATGTATGGATGGTTATTAAAAGTAAGTTGATTTGAAAAAGAAAATAACTTTGTTCATTACAATATAAAACGTTGTAGCGGTTTAAAATTTTTTGTTCATTACAAAGAAAATAACTTTATTCTTTTAAGACATGAACTATCATTACCGGTCACACCTTCAAAACAATATCACGTCAAAATATATATTTTTTTCCTGTAATTCCGACCCCTATCCTCACGATGCAACTGAGGAATCCAATATAAGGTGGGGAATGAGTCGTCAGAGGCAGTCGAAAGTGATGTTCTGGTGTTAATTACCAATTCAATACTCAATAACGACGATGACGGCACGCAACTCGAAAACAAGGATGGTGATGGACCGATGGTACTTGGTTTGACAAGTAATGCAATGACAATGCTCCACCGTGGAATAGATGACAAGGTGTAGTTTTTGTGCGTATGTGAGACTATGATAACGTTGGAGGTGGCACTAGTGTTGGAATCGAAGGTGTGCAAGCTAAAGCTGACACCTACGATCCTTTGCGTCTCTTGAGTCTTGATGGTTCTGTTTTGAAGGTGTGTTATCTTTTTGCTTATTAATTCCATCAACGTGTGAGTTTATGTGTGAGAGGTGTGAACTTTAATTTATATTATAAAAGATATATATTAGGGGAAAAGCATAACATCTAACTACAATAAAATTGTGTGACCAATTTCAAATGAGTCTTTTTCGTGTAACACATCAAATGTTGCAAATGTGGATGAGCTGAGATATTTTAAAAATAGGATATTTTTAAAGTTAAAACAAAAATTAAAGTGACAATGGATTACATATTTAAATGGGATATTTTAATGCTCTAAAACAAAAAAAAATATGATATTTGAAAAGCTCTAGGAAAACTTAAAAAAAAGGCTTGTGTTTTTATTACACATTGTCCAATCCTATTTTAGCAAATTAGTTTAATCTCGATTTACATAAAATCCCAAAAACGGTCATTATTTATAACGATAACATTTGAAAACTAACCATGAGTTTTTACTTCGTCTTAGGTTTAGAAACTATTGAGTCGTCCCTGCACCATCTATACAATATTTAGTTGAGTATCAAACCTTCTCAAGACAAGTAGTTAAGCCATTTTAGACAAGATTTAATCATTTAACTCGTGTATAATAATTTTTCACTGTTTTTAGTTTAGTATTGATAAGATAAACCATGATATAAAACTTCCATCATGTTGAAAATGATGTGTGACCAAAAATATCATGTGTTAGAGCCATAATAAGGTATTCAGAAGAACTATACATGTGGAAACCAACCTCTTTATGATTCAATGATGAAGACATGAATGGACCTAACTCATCACTCCCTTCTCCTTTCAAATTATTGGAACCTTGCACCCCAATTATTGCTTTTATATTTTCAGACCCCACCAAATGATCTTGATTTGAATACACAACAATATATTATTAATCACAAACAATTTAACTTTACTAGGCTAGAAATTTCTCTTCCTCCCAAAATAGAAAATTATATATATTTTATTTAATGACCAACGATATTATATGTGTAGTCACCGGATAAATTGATTAACGAAATGTCATCCATGCATGTGAACACTAGATAATGATAATCACCCCGCCCACCAATCATTTAAGAGGAAACTTATCACTAAAAGTCTTATTGTGAAAAAACATCTGGATTATTTGAAGCATATTGTACCAAATAAGACTCGAACTTATAACTTTTATTTTATAAAGCAATGAAAAATCATATTGATATTAGTTTTTTAAATTTCACAAACGAATAATTGGTTATAAATTAAGAGTACTTTATCCCTCAGTTTTTCCTTCTTCCAAATTGATGTGAGTTATCAATAAAAAAGAACTAAACCAATATTTGTCAATTTATAATATTACTCTATAATTAAATTCCAAGCAAAATAAATAGTAAAATTTTGAATTTTAGATTTTTATTTTTAACCCAAATTTTTGGTTATTGACTTTAGCCACTAAATTTTGGATCTTAATTAGAGATTACCTATTGAACTTATTATAGTGAATTTTTTTTTGAGTTTGGTCACTAAAGTTTAAAAGTCAAAGCCATTAAAGTTTAGGATATTAGAGATTGGTTACTAAACTTTTTTTAGTGATTTTTTTTTGAGTTTGACCACTAAAGTTTAATACTTTCGAGCTTCAAAATCAAACTTTGATTCTATGATTTCTGACAATAACAAAAAAAAACTAGCGCAGCTTTCGTGTGAGATATTGACTGGACACCCACCGCGTAGTGCATGACTTTGACCACTAAAGTTTAGAATCTTAGAATTTGATCACCGATTTGGCTTTTAACTTTAACCATTAAAATTTAGGTTCTTAAAGTTTTGACACTAACCTATTTTGCAGTGATGTTTTATTTTTTCTAGTTTCGTTGCGAAAATTTAGTATTTTTATGTTTCGTCACTAGACTTCAATTGTATGATCTCCGACAAGCCAGCTAGATCACGATTAAAGTAGTACATCGTTGCGTTTAAAAACATTAACCGGACTCCTCCGCGTAACATGGGGAAGAAAAAAAACTAGTTAACATGATTTTTGAATTGAAAAAAAATGCAAAAGAAATGGAAAAGGACAAAGGAGAAAATGGTAAATAGACAAAGAACAAGCTGATTGGAGGAATATTTTATATGAAACTTCACCCTCATGGGATTGGCCCAAGTTCACGTGCGTTCACATGGGGTGGGAACGAAGTGGCCTCGTACGGATCTATGAAAAAAAACAACTGTTTGGTGGGGACCCACCCTGAGATATATTATTTATTATTATAATTATAACTGAGGTTAGGGGGAACACGTGGGACTCTAAGCACGCAACACTGGGGACACCTAATCATCGTCCGACATCATGTCGGACCACACAACCGTCTCTCTCACGCATCTTTTTGAGCCTTCCTTTTCTTTTTATTATTAGAGAAAATTATAAAAATAATGTCTGTAGTTTGATCAAATTATAAGTTTGGTCTCTAGATTTTGAAAAATTATAAATTTAGTCCAATCATTTAAAAGTTTGTTACAAATTTAGTCCTCACCGTTAGTGTCCGTTAGTTTTTAACGATCTGGGGACTAAATATGCAATATAATCAAACCATAGGGACTAATTGTGCAATTTGCTCTAATTAAAAAAATTGAAAATCAAATAAAATTTAAAAGAAATAAAAATAAAACATAAGAAATTTAAATAAACATCAATAATAAAATTCAATAATTTTTAAAAAAATAAAATAAAGGTTAAATAATAAAATCAAATTCAAAACTAAATAAAAGTAAAAATAAAACGCATGTAAAAAAAGAAAGCGATAAGTATTGAAAAAAAATATGATTAAAGTAAAAAATTAAACAAAAATAAAACAAAAAAATTAAAAATACAACCGAATAAACATTTATAAAATTCAAAATAAATATTGAAAAAATCATTTTAAATCATGTTAAAGTTAAGATATATATCTTACATATGTGTAGGTTATAGTTATATATAAAACTTACAAATAATCTGACGTCAAACACTCTAATTAATAGTTTGAACCACCTGTTAAACTCGTTAAAAATCCAAAAAAACTAAAAAATAAAGAAATTATTTTCAAAATCCGATCCAATTCTGTTCCCGGTCCGACCACCGAACCGGTTCGAAACGGCTTCCTTAAAAACAAAATGATTTAGGGTGGATCGGACCGGTCCGACCTCCGAATCCCGGTCCGACGGTTCGTCCAGCCAATCCGATCCGACTCTAAAAATAATGCTCACAACTACGATTGAGTGTTGTAAATAGCTCACAACTACTTGATTGAGTGGTGCATTATTTACACGTTTCAAGGGGGTAATGTTTCATTGGCAGGGGTCTGGGTAGTAGGGTCCAAAGAGCAGTAGCTTTTGCTGGTGTTGAGCCTCTTAAATTCGATGGTAACATTTTTATTTTATAAATATTGCTTTAGCAAAAATCCAACAAGAAATATTTTTTTCTAAAATTTTACATATGAAATTCAGGTTAAAATGGCCTGGCTTCAAGATGATAACTTCATTCTGAAGTTTTATCTTGTCCCTTCAAAAATTGATTTATGGGATAGTTGATTATTCTTCTTCATCTGGTTCACGAAAAACACACACAAAAATCATACTACGTTTTTAGTTATGAGTTGTATCTGATTGATTTATCTAGTTGAGACACCGATTAATTCTAATATGGAATTGTACACACGACGATCAAATTATCATGGTTGTTAAATCGAATTTCTTATGATTAATATTTGAAACTATATTATTGTATGTTTATATAAGATATTACATCCCAATTTAATAACTAGTGTGGGTCACGAGCCAAGTCATGACTAGTGCGCGCTTCAACTTGAAAAAAAAAGTTAGCTAGATGTACTTTGGATTATTGAACCTAACTAAAAAAAACTTAGGCTTTTAACTCGATTAGGGTGTACTTGGAGTTAGCTTGTGACTCGTTGAGGAGACTTGTTAGAATATTTGTGTGAATCGGGTGGAGACAACAAAATCGGATGCAAGAAACATTAGAATAAATGAATGGAAGGTCGAAGGTCCGAAGAAATGAAAATGGTAGAATTAGATAACCTCGTATTACGCTGTAGTAAATTTAAACTAAAATTAAAATGAAAATTGTTACAATGAGCTAATGAGTGAACTCACTTGACTTGAATATGTTATAGATATAGATATTTATATATTCCACTTAAAAAATTAATGGTGCTTTTATCACCTATGTTTTTTTAAGAATACTCATATTATTTCGGTGAGGTTGTGACGTGAGCTGGAATGGCAATGTTGTTAAATGTGTGTTAGTTTTTTTTTGAAAGATTAATTTCTTAATTGTGAAATTCATTACCAAATTAGTAGTTAGTGGGGTTTGAACCCCCAACCTCCATGTTAATTGTGAAATCCTTTTGCCACCACTTAAATGTGTGTTAGTTGATACTCATCCTATTTCATGGTTAGTGTTTGAATTATATATTGTGTGTGTTTTTCATGAGTTTGGTGTTCCTTCTTAAAGTTGATTGGGTTGTTAGTTGGTCTCCGTAAGAATTATCTTTAAGAATTCTTATATAGCTTTATGGGTGGTTTTGATACATTAAGGAGTTAAATCACCGATATATTATAATAATAGGATAAAGGTTGGTGAAAGTTTGGAGTAGCGTTTTTCACAAGTCCGAATCTAGCTGAACTAAGGTTTAGCTCAACTTAGACTTATAAACGAGTCGAACCGGCTTGATTTGGTTTGTAAACAAACCAACTCAAGCACGACTTGATAAAAAAAGATTCAAACTGAGCTGGCTCACGAGTTGATTTACTGTTGGTCAATATATATTATTATATATTTTGGGTGAAAATAGAATATAAACTAAAAATTAATATAACTATTATGAGTAGACTAATAAAAAAAAGTTATCACTCACAAACAATTAATTAATTTATATGCATAGATATAAAGAAAGTTCAACTATTCAAATTAAAAAAGAGTCGGATTAAATTTATATGAGCCAATCCGATTATTTTTAAAATAAAAGGAAGTTAATGAAACGTGTCCTTAAAACTTCATTAAAATATATTAGGTTTTGGATTCAAGTTTCCCCTATGATTAAAAAACGAGTTTTAAGTTGGGCTAAAGGTTTTTATTTCACCAATAGTGACTTTCTTCCTAAGGTTGGTTTCGGGTTACGTATTTTAGCTATGGAGTTTATCATGTGTTAGGGGTGTTCGAAATCGGATATCTGAAAATTTCAGATAGTGAATTTCACTATCCGAATCTTAAATTTTGGTTTCGGATCTCCGAATAGGTATTCCGAATTCTAAAAGGATATATAATTTTTATAACTTTTATAAAAATTTCATATTTTTAATTAAAAAGGTTTTCAGATATCCGAATTTTTTATAAAAATATCAAAAATTCTAATTAATAGTTATTACTTAGTTTTTTATAAATTTATTTTAGATAAGTCAGATATCTAAGTATCCGAAAAACATTATCTGGATCCGAATTTTCGGATATTTGAATATTTTGGATTCGCTTCGGATATTTATGAATCGGTTTTGAATACAAATATTTTTAAACACCTCTATCAGGCGGGCTAGACGACCACCCGTGATCAAATTAACCTTAAAAAATAAAGGTTCTATACATCTGCTCTTTTCTTTATGATTTTACGATCTTTTTAGACAAGGACTTCGGATAAGTTAATGAAACGTGTACGTGGAGAGCACGCGCATAGAAGTAGAATGGGAATATCAAAGGAGTAGTAGTTCAAATGATTATACAAAGAGTTGGTGTCTGCTAACTGACAGACATGATGACACGCACGGCTTTTGTGTATGTTCATGATGTCATTTCACGCGCCCTATTCTTTTTGTAACTTTAATACCATTTTTCATCTTCAAATTTAACCCCAAATTACTTTCACAATAGAAAATTTTATGAATAATCCATTAGCATCGAAAGGTTAAATTATTGTTGCTCTTAAATTATTAATATTTAGCTTACATTTTTTATTTCAATTAACGGTTTTCATCAAAATGTTTAAAATATTGATTTTACTCTTTATGGTTTTTAAATTGTCTTGATTAACTCTAACCCGCTAACTTTGTGAAATAGTTCTGTTAAAATTAAATGTACTTAGGTCCTCTTATATGTAAGGACTACTTACGTAATTTATCAATACTAACATGGGGTACCTCTATCAATTGTTAATTTTAACTAACTAAATAATAAATCCAAACCTCTATAATAATAATTATTATTTTTGTTTATATACTAATTTGTTTAATTACTTAATACAGATAGAAGTAACAAATATCTATTGCCAGACTCATGATTAAAAGATTTTTTAGTTTTCCAAAAATAACTTTTTAAATTTTGGAAAACCCTTTTACGTCTCATATTTTAGGTAAATAACCTAACAAGGGATTTTCTTTTTCATTTATATAAGTGTGTCACATATTTTTTTTTTGAACGCTAAGTTAGTTGTTAAAAGTTAGTAACACCTAGTTAGTAATAACTCACTAATAACAAAGTTTGAACCTTGGACCTTCAAGAGAGGCAAAACACGTGTGTCGCATATAATATTCTTTTTTTATCTTGGAAGTATTCGAAAAAGCAGAGCGTATATTAATTTTAAACGAAAAGGTGAAACTAAAAATTTGCAAATTCAATGTGTAAACGACATGCTTTATTTCGCCCCAACTTTCTATGCAAAGACCATGCGTCCTATTTAGAAATACTTTTAAAACAAATACTATCTACTTTTGAAGTCCTTAGATACATTTTGGAGGTAAAATGGGATACACTATAATAAATGATTATAGATTTATAGGTATAAACCTTAAGAAAAATTCCCAAAATATCAATTTCTCCTTTATATCATCCAAATGCCCTTTAAATAATTTCTTCTTGAAATCTTCCATCTAGACAAGGTGTCAACGCTTCTTTAGATAGGGACGAACGCCTGTATAGCGGACCAGTTAAAATCGTATATATGTCCTCTAAAGAAGCGTTGACGCCTTGTCTGAAGAGTACATTATGAGGGAATTATAAGTCAAAAGGAACACTTTGAGAACTTTTTCTAAATCTTATAGAGTGCAGGTGTGATGATTTAAAGGTATATAATGTCCAAAATAAAATTTTATGTATTTAACTATAAAAAAAGCATCTAAAAACGTATAGAGTAGTGTTTTTCTCATAAAGTGAATGATTCAAGTTTTTATATGAGTTGATATGTTGGTATTTCTAAAGAAATTACTTTATTAACTTTTATTTACATAAAAAATGACGTTAGAACAATTATATGTAACATACCATACCTTCGAATCTTTTAGATCTCGTAATAATATACGATTAAAAAAGAAAAAAAAAAGGAAAAAAAGGGCCCACGTATATATAAACAAGATATGCTGGTACACGTGAGATCTAGGAAGGGGAGGTTCCTACCCACGTGAACTCCACTCTCCTCGGTCGTCTTTTGGACCCCCACGCATGGCTCGGCTCGGCTCCGGCTTCAGCTCTCGGCTTGGAGTTTGAATATGGCTTGACATTTTTACCCCTATAAAGACATTTCGTAGTTGACAATTCTACCCTTTACCACCCCACTTTGGGTGGAATTTCACATGTACATGACTTGAAAAGCTAATCCTCATGTTGCAACTGGCCTAAAAAAATTAGACAATTTAATTGTATTGTTATTGTCTTTGTCTCCAAAAGCTTATTGTTTACTTTCCCAACAAAATATAGAACATATTATTTGTTTTTCTCTTTTGTATTATTTTATGTGTAATGGGAATGTAAAAATTGATTTATGGCAAAAGGTAATGAAAATAAGACAATTGGTTATGCTCTCACGCAGGGCCGTTGTAACACCCCAACCCGGTTAGGGCTGACGTGTCACACAAACAGTAAATCAGAGGTTCATAACGATAAGTTTAAAGTACTAAGATACACACAAATCCTTACATAGGTCCACATAATTTAAATAAAGTCTTAAAATCAAAGTACTTATTAAATCTTATTAATCCAAATGTTCTCATCCTAACTTCTTGAGTTAACACTCTTCACTCGTTCCCCTGAGCCCCTTGAGTACCTGCTATAACAATAGGAGAAAACAACAAAAGAAAATACGGCTGAGCCAAATAATGCTCAGTAACGGAATAAACAA
>BJCN01134706.1:0-12624 GCA_018326445.1 Flaveria brownii
ATTGCTACTATTTATTATGTTTCTCGTGGTAGTTCAGATGTTAAGCAGTGGGTTGAGGTTATTCTCATATCTCTTTTAGCTTTAAACTAACAAATATCTGAATGTATACATGACATTTTCTGATGCGATTAACTTATATATATGCATTGTTATAATCATGCAATATAGACTGGTTAACTTTGTGCATCTATCATTGCATGAGAAAATATAGTTAGATATGGATATTTCATGTTTCAGATGATTTTATGTAGCTTTCGAGTTTTCAAATTATTTTTTTTTTGTTTTTAATCCAGGTTGCTGCTATATATTTTTTAGGAATGGCAGGTCATTACAGTCTTGGAAACACGAATACTCTAGCGACCATTGATGTTGCTGGAGCTTTCATTGTATGATTTCTTCCTATGATAAAACATTCACTTTTTGTTTTAATTTTTTTTAATTTCTTACAATAATTCCTGGTTAAATTGGCAGGGAATCTCTAGTCATTCAACAGTGCTAAGTGGAGTGATAATGTTTGTGATAACATATGCATCTCCTATGTTTGCTCTCCTTAGCTTGGTGATGTCGATTTCTATGAAAGAAAATAATACCATTCTAAAGATCAATGAAGTAAATATGGGTCAATATATGAAGATGATTCTTGGTTTCCCGTGTTTGGTTCCACTGGGTTTGAACTCTGTACTTTTGGTCGCATACACCATCATACTATTGGTCATGAGGAACCATTTGTTTATATGGACAGTTTTTTCTCCAAAGTAAGTCTTACTCTTAAGGATGTGTTTGGTGGGTTGATAACGGATTAGAACGAATCAATCATACCTTGCTTTATCATCCTCTCTCTAGGAATGGTACATGAAAGATGATTTAGTAATTCATTATTGAGCTAATGTTATTATACTACTGCAGGTACATCTATGTTGTAGTCATGTCTGCTTGCGTCCTTGTTGGGGTGCTTATCATTGTTTCAACGGTCACGTATATTACTTCAATAGCAGTTTTTCTGAGAAAGAACAAATCAGCATTAAAAGAAACAAGTCTCTGGAGGAAGAAAATTTTCAGATAAATTAAGTTTCTCTGGCTTTCTTGATATACATATTAAACACAAGAAATAACTTTAGAGATATTTTTGTAAAACTCATATTTGTATCAGTCTGAAATTCTAGCATTTATATTTTCAAACAACTGACATTTGACGTCAGGAATTCATCTTCCTCGGGTTTTCTAGTACACATAATCGGTACAAATATATAGGATTTTTGAGGGCGGAAATATTAAAGTTTGAATGCAATTATTAATCATTTAAAATACAAACACCCTTATAAATGCAGATTTAATGAAAAAGTTTTCTCAAGATTCATTTAAGTTTAGATATAATGAATGGTGGTAACATATTTATTCGAAATTCAATAAATACAAAATGTTAGAATTAAACTATCATATTTGGAAATGCAACTTAATTAATCATTAATGATTTAAACTAGTGTAATAAAAAAGGTAACAAAATATAATTATTTGAATACATTTTTCTATACTTATTACTCTTTTGAAAATATAAAATGATAGAAGTATATTTTTTATTTAGGCTCCAGACAATATGTTATATTTTATGTATAAATGATAATTAACATTGAGATATTAGTTCCTAGTTACATGTGTAACAATCACAAAAGAAACATTAAAATAACTTTTGGTAGGTATAACTAGTATACATATACGTAGACAACAACTAGAAGCAACATTTGTGATTTACACTTATGTAACTAGTTTACATATACGTATACAATAACTAGAAGCAACATTTGGATTAGTATTTTGGCTACACTTATGTAGAAGTTTCATAGTGATGGACCTGATGATAGATTTCAACTGTTGGATTAGTATTTTGGCTACATGCGTAGTCCATGTCATCAAAAAACTGAAGGGGTTAACTCTCAATTACTAAGGTATTATTGAAGGAAATAAGATTAAAGTTGAAAGTGCATGTAAACATTTTCTAAGTTGGAATGAATCCCGATTAATAGATGAAAGTTAGGATTATTAAAATCTAATAACCCATATAAAAATAGGGGCAACTCAAAATGTCTCGGGGCCTAAAGCGAACGATTTAGGTGAGGCCTTTTTGCTTATACGTTAGTTTTTAATAGTAACTTGTAATATACAAATTGAAAATAACTTTATGACTTTATATATAATATTCTGTCCGTTTTATTTTTGTATGTACAAATGTACAATTTAATACATAGTTTATTACAAATTACACCTAATTACATTTAGAATTTTAGTAGAAACAAGAACAGAAATAAATATAAAAGATATAGAAATAAACATGCAAGTAAACACCAAATATATTTAGACTGGATGCTTTTTAGTTTATAATAATAAGGTTTTATTAAATTATAGACAAAAATAAATGGATGACAATCCAAGTAGATGATGTTTGTAAATTTATTATGTATTCAAAATTATAAAAAGAGGAAATGGTTATTTAAACACCCCAAATTAATTAATCAACACCCCAAATTTTTATACGTGTCGTATAACCTCATACACACTATATATGGGGGTCGTATAGCCTTATACAATGCATATAACCTCTTTGACTGCCCCCTGAATTTTTCTCGTAGTCAGTGTCGGAATTTGTTATACGCATCATATAGCCTTATATGTGTCGTATAGAATGTCGTATAGGGCTATATGGGACGCATAGCACTCTGCAGCCTCCTCTGAATTTTTTTCGTTTTCAGTATTTTCGACCTTATACGACGCGTATGATGTCATACAATACGCATAGATATATGTTGATTTATAACGTGGGATCTCTGTATATCAGGATACTAAAAAAACATCGCATTTTGAGTGAATATAGAATAAGACAAAAGGTGTCACACTGACTTATTCTTTCTGTCAGTTACAACTTGCAACACAACATATTAAATATATAATTGTTTTAAATGGTAAAATGGTAAATGTTTGTCATATCTTTCACCTTCTTCAACAATCATCTTCTTAACAGTCGCTATTTCTCAAGGAAAAAACAGAGCAACACACAAAGATTATCATAGCTCTTACGGTTTACAAATTTCTTCTCTTCACTCTCGAGTATAACATATAGTAGCCCTTTAAATTTAGGGGCCCCTAAAATTTAGGGGCCTAAAGCCATAGCTTCATTTGCTACATGGTAGAGCCGCCCCTGATAAAAAAAAACATGCATATGTAACATGATAAGTTTGTTTTGACTTGTTCTACAATTTAAAATATTATTTAAAAATGGATGTCTAATTTAATAAAGAATACTTAACACTACAATGAACTTTACAGTTAAATTATACATGCATGTGAAAGATTTCTGAACTTCACACTTTTAACTAATCTGCCACGAAAATGTTAAAGCAAGAACATTTTGTATATTTATACACGCATGTATATGTATATGCAAATATATGTGCATGTGTGTATAATGTGATTCAACAAGACAGATATGTTATAGAGAGAGGGAAATGATCTGAAGTAGGTTATTATTTGGTATATCCTCTTTTATTGTGTATAAAGTATTGGCTACCATCTGTCAGTAATTACTAACCAAGACTTCACTCAATCGTTAAGTAGAAATGAATTCTAAAAATGAATGTTCAATTCATCCAAACTTCTCAGGTGACTTTTTGAGCTGATCGTCCATGCCATTGTACTAGCACTTCAATGGCCACTCTATTACCCCTCCTGACTAACTTGTGATCCATAATAACACTTGGTATTAAGCAAAACCTAGAACAAACCACTTTTCATTTAAGTATTGTTTAGTTTTGCATTTATTGAGGTACCTAAATGCAAGTCTCATGCCTATATAAAATCTTATAATTCTCCTAATGAAATCAATGAAAATTGTTAGGATCAAACTTGTACGAAAACACACGAATAGGGAACAATAAATAAAGACACAAGATTTATAGAGGTTCAGTTGCAGTGTGCAACCTACATCCTCTTGGGGCAACTAGGGTTTCTTTCTCTTAACCGAGAACACACACACACACACAAATTTGCATTTCTCTCTTTGTTTAGCAAGAACTTTTGAAGATCATCATTCCACCATCAACCTAGCCGAGTTAAATACGAAGAGGATTGTTGGTGAGCTTTTGGTGCACGATTTCTAACAAGCCCAAGAGTCCAGCTTTGTTTGAAGAGTACCTGTTCATCTAACCTTCTTACCCTTCCAAAATCGTTAACTATCTAAAATGTAAGTGTCATCGTATTCCTATGTTCTAAATCCTAAAGTAATCACCTTTATCCTACTTCAAACCTCACTATCTTTGTTCTAACAAAAAATTTGCTGCTATAACCTCATATTTGTGGGACTGATAACTTCACTCAAGGTACGTTCTAAGGAAAATCCATGAATATAGGGTTGGTGCACAAGGTTCCACCTTGAAAACCCTCATTTTATGTGTTTATGCACCATCTATCATCTTGAATTGAAAACCCTCCCAACCAAAGTTAAAAAAAAACCTGCTTTAAAACAGTAAATGAACATTATTAAAATCTGGTTTGAAAGTTACAAAAATGTTTGACTATATTTGAGCTCAAACTATGACGATTACACATGTGCAAATGATACAAAACATCCTCTAAAATACCACAATGATGCAAGTTATGCACAAATCCATGAGATTTTGTTTGTTCCAGTAGGTTGGTGATATAAATCTTATAAATATTCATGATAGTTGATGAATGGGTATAATGGAGTGATATTATGGACCTAATAGGTGAAATTAAAGACCCGAAAGGTGGTGAAATTCCCAAAAATGGGCAAAACTTAAAAGCTGCAAGTTTTAAAAAAATACAGGCCCTATAGTAAGTATTTTAGTGTTAAAAACTGAATTTGATGAATTTTTGGGTTAATATGTAATTTCTATGAATTTATTTAACAAAGATAAGCTTAAATCGGAAAATTTTTGGATAAAAATTTTAAAAATATTGTAAAAAAACTAAGACCAATAAATCCATATTATTTCAATAAGTTAGAAGGCCTCAAAGTGATATTTAGGTGGAAAGTTGAAAGAAAGTGGATTAGAGTGTCGGTTCCGGGTACAAACGTGTTTTAAACGGATTATTTTAAAAACGAAGCTTTCTCCTCATAAAGCTCAAAAACACATTTCAAACAGATTATAGATCTTATTAGGAGTCCTTAAAAGTTATATTTTAGGGTTATGGTTTGGAATTAAAAGATATAAAACTAGACGTTTGAAATTGTTGATTTTACCGTAATCGGCAACTAAAATTTGATGTTTTAAACTCCACCGACTTAATTCTAGAATTTGGAGTCTAAAACAGGTCCAAATGAGTTATAAAAGCCCTAAGAATTAATAAGGGTTATATTGGGCCAAGAATTACCAAGAAAGCAAACCTTAAGGTAGAAATTGTAAATTCTGAAACTTGAGGGACCAAAGTGTAAAACCGTAATATAACTGAAAATTTCAGTTAACATATGATTAAAAATTTATATTAAAGTTATTTCTACAATAGCAAATATAAAAGAAACATATAACTCGTCACTTACATTAAGAAACCCTAACTTTCCTAAAAATGAAACTTTTTAACTTGATCATTATCGAATCAAAGCTTAGGGAACATCTAACCATTCAAAACATCTAATTACATCTGTAATGACCCTAGAACATTTATCTTATTACTTGAATCTTGATGATTAGGGTGCTAGTATTGAATCGTTTTCTATACGGGAGGATCTATTTCCTGATTGTTAAGGTGAGTTCTAGTGTTTCCCTTTTACTATTGTTTTGGGATGGAGCATGCTCTATTTGAACTGAACTATTACTGTGCTATTTTATGATGCTTATAGGTTATGGAAAATGTTGATACCTGCTTATACTTGTATCACAATTATTAATTCTTTTTTGTGAACCGTTTGTTTTATATGGGTATATCTACTTGGGGAATCCCCCACACACAGTGCCTTCCATACAGGAAGGGTACCCCATTGAGATCCTAAGGGATCGTTTGTGTCAGTGATAGGTTTTTATAAGATACTATGGTAAACCACACAGCAGGTATGGTGCACTGTTTTGAGGCTCAGTTCTCCCTATGGGTTAACCAGTATAAACTTAACTTTAGAAGAGGCTAGCCGGGACTGAGTGCAGGGTTGATTGTGACCCCACAACAGTGATTTTATGATTCTAAAATTTACTCGTGGTTCTTTAATGACTCATTTTGCTTACAAACTTTAAGCACTTTAACTCACCAACTTTTTAGTTGACACAAAATCTTTTTGAGCATGTTTCGAGTAACCCTTGATGGAAGCCTAGCTCGGTTAGAATACTTATGGATGACCTAGCACCGTGGCCCCATGGCATTATTAGACTCAACTTTTAATTCTTGGACAGTTAACATGTGATGTTAATTAAAACTTGTGTACACTTTGTTCTGAAACATTTCTGTTGTAACCAAGCTCAACTGTTATAGTACCGGATTTGTTAAACTTAAGTAATGCAATGTGACTTCTATACTTGTGTGCTCTTATGATGGTTTGTTTCCGTTGCCATGTATGTTGCTAGTCTGTGACGTCCCATCCTCCTTGGGCCCGGGGTGTGACACAAACGAATGCCAATGTTGTTAGTTCCGAGTGGCTATTTCAAACCAAATTTAAATCAGATGGTTCGATTGAATGTTACAAGGCTAGGCTTATTGCTCAGGGATTCACTCAAGTTCCTAGTCTTGACTACTCTCATACTTTTATCCCGGTTGTTAAAGCTGCCACTATACGTACTCTTTTTTTTCTTAGCTGTAAAAATGGTTGGAATCTTCATCACTTGGATGTAAATAATGTCTTTTTGCACGAGCATCTCACTAAACAGGTTTTATGGAACAACCAATGGGTTTTGTTGATCCTACTTTTCCATCTCATGTTTGTAAGTTAAACAAAGCTATATGGCTTAAAACAAGCACCCAGAGCATGGTTTCAATGCTTGAGTGTTTTTCTTACAAACAATGCTTTTTCATGTAGTCGTGTGGATCCTTCTTTGTTCATCTTTAAACTTGAGTCTTGCATCATGTACCTTTTGGTCTATGTTGATGATTTAATCTTAATGGAGAATCAAACTTCCATCATCACATCCTTCATTTCTTGTCGTAACAAGGAATTTGCTATTAAAGATCTTGGCAAGCTCAACTACTTTTTGGGATTGGAGGTTACCTACACACAACATAGAATTTTCTTAAGCCAATCTAAATACACATTAGATATTTTGTCCCGTGCTAAGATGTTGGATGCAAAACCTGCTGCAACACCTTTAAGCACGAATGTTTCTTTTGTTTCTAAAGGTGACCCTTTCCCGAATGCTACTCAGTATCGATCCATCACAGGTGCTCTCCAATATTTGACGATCACGAGACCTAACACTTCTTATGCGGTGAATCAAGTTAGTCTGTTTTTGCATTCTCCAACTATTGATCATTATCAGGAGGTCAAATGGATCCTGTGTTATCTCAAAGGAACAATGGCTTTTGGCTTACATTACAAATCGACCCATTACCACATCTTTACTTGGATACTCTGATGCTGATCGGGCGGGATACTTGAAAACAAGAATATCTACCTATGGCTATTATATATTCTTGGATGGTAATCTTATTTCTTGAAGTGCCTAAAAGCAACCAACTGTTGCTAGATCGAGTTGTGAATCTGAATATAGGGCTATGGATAATACTGCAGTCGAAATTATTTGGTTGACTCATCTTCTTCAGGAACTTCATGCCTTACCAGTGGAACGACCTATTATTCTTTGTGACAGTCAAAGTGTCATCTTTCTCACTCAGAATCATGTCTCACATAAACGGGCGAAACATAGTGATCTTGATTATCATTTCTTGCATGAACTAGTGGCTGCTAGAAAGTTGTTTACCAAAATATGTTCATCAAATATGTTCCAACCAAGCTTCAGGTGGCTGACATTTTCACCAAAAGTCTACCACCTTCTCAGTTCAACGTTTTTCACGATATGCTACGGATTGGTCCACCACCGTTCAGCTTGCGGGGGGATGTTAGATAATATAAAACTATCAATATTTATTGTTTAGTTTTGCATTTATTGAGGTACCTAAACGCAAGTCTCATGCCTATATAAACTCTTGTAATTCTCCTAGTGAAATCAATGAAAATCACATTCACTAATTCAATCACTTGCTGAATACTTGGTGCAGCAACGTCATTACATTTTGCTCTCTTGCATATATCACATTCATGAATAAATTGCCTAACCATTTTTGTTATTCGTTCCAAAAGAACATTCCTTTAACTTGTTGTGATGTAGAATGGACCTCTGAATGGCTTCTATAGGAGAATCATGGCATATATTGATAATGTCTAGTTGCAGTTTGTCATCTTCCCCCCTACCTGCTTGTGTTTCCTTGATAACCATTTCTCACTCCATACAAACTTTGTCACAGCATCTTTTAGTCGATTGTGGTATGATACCTTGAACTATCCAATCTTCTTCCATGCTTTTACAATCCACTGCAACAACAATGGTTCAAAAGATGTCAAAGTTGGGTGAACAGTGTGACATGTTGGAGACGCGATAAATCATTGGCCGTCACATTTTCTTTTCTTTTCTAACAGGCTATCTCATAATTATGGCCCATAAGCATGGATAACCATGTTTGTTGCAAGGGCATCACCTTTTGTTAACAATGATTTAAGGCTTTGTTGATTTGTCTTTATATTAAAATATTTGTTAATGATATGCTAATGTCACTATTAATCAAGCACTAAAATTGCTAATAATTCCTTAGAAACGGACACAACTTATTGTTTAACCAATTGGAGGTTTACTTATGAACGAAACACGAGTTGATTCATAAGCAGTGCCCTTAAACCACTGAGTTGAAGCATCAATTTCAGTGACAAGTTGTTTACAAAAGTCTAGGAGAGCTAAAACTAGAAAGATAGTGGTTCCTTAAGTTGATAAAAAGATTGCTGTGTTGTATTACTCCATCCCAAAACATCCTTTTCAAGTAATTTTGTTAATGGCTTAGATATGTGCCCACACGATCTTATAAACCTTCTATAATATCATGCAAGACCCAAAAATCCATTAAAATGTTTCAATATTTTCGATATTAACAATTCTTAATAGCTTTAATCTTAGATGGGTTAGTAGGCTTGTACTAACTCCTCGTTTATTATATGTCCAAGGTATTCCACAACTTGTCATCCAAAAACACATTTTGAATGTTAAGCATATAATTGATATGACCTCAATGAGAATGTCATTAAAGAAAACAAGAACACATTTTCAAAGTAGTGGTTAAAACACATAGTTCATCGCTGCCTGAAAAGTCGCAAAATCACACGAGCATTGCTAAGACCGACAGGTAATAATAAAATCTCATATTGTCCTTCACGTGTTTGAAAGGATGTTTTCCAGCATGCATAATCGAATAGTGGGGATGTAACGTCAGTCGTCGAGTGGTTGCAACACCTTAGATTTAACTTGGAACGAACAATGGCTTGAACCAATTAATCAAGTGATTCTTCAATTAACGGTTTAAAAACTTTTATTTGATTGCGGCTTCGTGTAACCTGCTATCGATCATCCACGCACTATACTTCTTTTTTACTAGAACTATCATGGCAACAAAATCACTACAACTATCTCTCAATATCCTAGCTTCTTATGTCTGAGTTAAAGAGGCAGTTCTTCCATGACGTCCTTAACCATGCCTCCTCTAGTCTTCATAAACAATCGGTACCACTACATAACATCTCACTATAGATGGATAACCACATAATTTAATTTCACTTTCTTTAGGGTCTCATCTATGCTGAAAAAGTGGTCACAAAGTTACAACGCACTTCTGTAGATTTTTTTTTTGGGTCTCATCATCCGATTGCCAAATCTTAACCCAAATAGTCCTAACGCTATTTGTTTATTACATTTCACATTCATAGTTTGGCGACCTAAGGGGCGGACAAGGCGAAGTGTGTAAAAGTTAGACCAAATCGATACATAAGATTAGATTGAGACCAAAAAGAGTCGATTCATAACCAAAATTGAAAAGAAAACCAGCCTAAAAGATTCACAATTCCAGTCCCAAATTGAACTTTTATCATTTAAGCTTAAATAATAACCAGCTTTTTAACTTACAATTTCTTTTATACTAGCATAGAGCAAAGAACCAAATTATATATGTAGATTTTAAATTTAAACCAAACGATAGCAGATTAACAGGAAATGATAACAAAGAATACTCAATTTACATCAATCAAGTGCATATCCTTACAAGACAGGATAGGATTAGATAGGATAGCATGGCAAAATTATTGAATCAAAGACTTGCACATAATGAAGTGCATGCTCGAAGAGAATACAAATAAGTTTGATATTCACTATAACTTTTTGATACCTTTTGTGCTGCTCTAGATGCACTGATGTTTAATATGTCTTGGATTTCAGTTTTGACTATTGTCTAATTACCCTGTTTGAACTATATATGAAATTCTCCTCACCAGCAACAGTGGAATTCAGCCTTCCAGCAGCCCAACCATTGTTGACTGCACGAATTGGGTCCCCAGTTACCCGAGTGCCATCAATACGCCTATCAAATTCTGGAAGTCCATTTGCTTTCCTATCTTTCCTTCTCTTTCTCTCCTCGTCTCTTTCTTTCCTCAGCCATTGCTCTACTGTCCTCTGTAATTACAAAGAAGCTGAGTTGATTGGTCCATTGACTTCTAATTTTTAAGTCAATCTATCATTTCTGAAGCTTGAAACAATTATCAGAAAGGTTTTACACCAATTTTTACCAAAAACTTTATTATTTTTATACTTATAATGTAGTAATACAATTTCTTTTAGAAATTTAAGCAACTTGCATCCACTATTTCACTTTGAAGTTCAAGATCTGTTAATTGGACCTTCTAAGTTCTAAGTCAAACTATTAGTGCAGTATGTAACCTGCTCTTTAAGAACTACAAACTGTAGGAACCCTATAGTGAAATCAAATCTCTAATATCTTGTGGAGATGAGGAAAGGGGCTGGTTGTGCAAAAGTGAAAACTATTGGAATCAAAATTTTATTTTGGGACATCCCACTAGAAAATAATTCATTTATTTTGTAACCAAGTGAAACCCACCATTAAAGACAGGTTGCTCATGTTTTTGACCTCTTCCATAGTCAGTGCTAGCTGCAACTTTCCATGAGCAACATAAACCTACAACAAACCCAATAACTTTGTAAGGACAGTAGCATACTGGATTTCAAAATAAATGCATGATGATTAAAGCTTACAATGTGTGAAGGCCAATTCTCAAGACCATCAAATATATGTGTAGCATATATGATAGTAGCACCACGCTCTTCACATTCCTTTTTTAAGAATGTTAAAAGATCAGCCCTGGCAAGTACATCCAGGTCAACCGTAATTTCATCAAGAAGAAGAACCTATAAAATGAGTCATTTCCGCACGATTAAGTTAATAATAAAGATATCAAAACTAAATCCAAAGGAAAATGGTTAATGTTAGCATAAAATTAAATCAATATTATCAAAACTTATCTGTCACCTTGAATTCCTTTAGTAGGCCCATGCATATTTGCACTCTTCTTCGCTGACCATCAGAAACCTTATGCATCCTCCATGACATATCAATATCTAAGACCTGAAATGTTCAGCAATCCGCACCCAAAGTTCTTACATATACTTAATTTTCAAATAGTAAATTATATAAAGTGGATAGTGAGATTAATATAGACTCATCTACAATGGCAAAGTTGAGATGGATCTTCAGATCCCTTCAACTTTTAAGGTCTAACATGTTGTTTTTGTTGATTAAAGCCGAGGGCAAACATTTCATGGATCCCCGGTATAAGATATATTGAAGAATGGGACCTACCTTAATTAGCTCAGCTCTTCTCTGAGGATCAACTCCTGATACGCCAAATATCATTTTTTCAGCAGAAATATCCATTTGTATTGCAACATCAAAGCCAGCAAAAGCAACTTCCCTTCTCCACTGTTCACTTGAAACCACTATTAAGAACCAAAAAGACATATATTCTCTTTGTCCCATGAAATAGTGGGACGTTTGGTACAACTGAACTGATCATAAATAAATCTACACTGTTTCTTTGAAGTTTAAAAGAAAGATACCTCTCCACCAAGATAAGCGAGATGACCGGAAGAAGTCAAAGAAGTGTCATGGAAAGCCGATCTGCCAAGAACCCTAACCATTTCAGGCTCCACCATGTGCTTGCCTCCCAGGATTTTCAGTATCGTCGTTTTTCCTTGATAAAAGAGACCATGAATACAACAATCGGTTATTTTGGTATCCAATTAACAATTGAATTTATTAAAGAGGCGTACCAGCGCCATTAGATCCGACGAGAAGACAACGATCACCGGCCCTCAGTTTGAGGGAGAAATCTTGGATCAGAGGAGCTGAACCTGGAGGCGGATGCCCGTCGATCCCGGGGTAGCTGAACTTGAGTTTATTGATCACAACCGTCGAATCACCATCATTCACCACCATTTTTTAATTGTCAAATCTATGCGACTTCCTGTGATTCAGAAGATCAAGCTTCGCTTTTATAACATATTGTCCTTGGGTAAGTGGATCGGA
>BJCN01134744.1:0-11361 GCA_018326445.1 Flaveria brownii
CAAGATTTAAATTCATGTATTCTACATAAATTGAATTGAACGCGTGTTTACGTGTTCCAAAACTGTTATCAAATGTTTATCTGTTCTTGCTTCCGCAATACTTAAATATATTTGGTTTGTTTCATTAAAATATAAACAACTTATATGATTTGTAATTATCGAGTCGTTTGGTGTAACTGATGCTTATCTGAGATCCTGGTTATATCACACGCCTGACGGTAAAACCCCGTACGTGGAAAATGAGGGTGTGACAGCATAAGCATTAACTGGTAATGCATCCGCATTAACAATTTTAACACATCCGCATTTCCTTATCATCATCCGCATTTTTCTGTGACTACATCCGTATTTGTTTAGTTGTAATCCGTAATTTTTTGATGCTTTGTTCAACTCATTCGCATTTCATAAGTTGATCATTCGTAATATAATTGAACATCCGTATTTGTATCCGCATTAGTTTCTGTACACTTTAAAACAAATATGAAAATCTCCAACTGATGAATTAGGGTAGCTTTGATTCATATGATTCAGTCAGATGTTGAAGCTGAATTATTTTAATCATCAAACATTTGACTAGATTCGAAGACCGTTGATGAACCATCTTTGATTGTGAATTATCAGATCGATTATAAAAGTGAACACGCCTGCTAATCAGATCGATTTTGAAGATGATGATCCACGAAGAACAACACCCACGAACTCAACCTTTTCTTTATTGTTTTCTATAGATTTTTAAGTAGAATCTTGTTCCATTGTATCAATTTTTGAAGAAATAATCAAGGGAATGATTATATCTTTAAATCGTACCATATTAGAATAGATCTAATGATTTTTCTTTTTGAATTTGAGATGAATAGATGGGTTTTCTTTTTTTTTTTTGAAGAATGGTGACTTTGTTATTCATTTTTCTGATTTTCTTTTTTGTTCTTGACATTATAAAGTTGAAACTAGATTTAAAACTTAGATAAATCCAACAACCAGCAGCTTTGATACCATTTTGCTTTAATTAATATTTTAGATTTATTAAGCTTGGATCTTAGATTTCATCATGTTCATGACCTAGAAATTCAAAAATAAGATGGGTGTATGTGTGTGAATCAAACAACAAAGAGATGGATAATGTATAATGTTATGATTTTATTGATGTTGATGAATAAACTACAATGAGAATCATAGATGATAGATGGAATCAAACCCATCCAAAGGAGAAATTCTCCTTGGGTGGTGGTTCACACCATAAGAAACACACACACAAGAACCGCACTTGCAAAAATGTACTAGTGGGTCTATTTATACTATTGTTATATCATGACCTAATTTTGACTTTCTTTTTATCTTGATGTTGACTTTGTCATGTTGAATTGTCTTGTATTGTTGTTCTTGTTATGATGAACTTGGTATTTTAACTTGTATAATGAGATCTTCAGTCAGCTGTGAGTATCATTTAGTAAGCTCCAGTTTATTCAATTGTTGAACCCAACATCATGTTTGTTTGTTGTTTCTCTATTACGTGGAGTTTTGTTTTGGGTATATCTGATCTTAACCCTCACTCCTAGCGTTTCTGTGTTGTTGTATGCCTCTAGACTCTGATTATTGGTCAGTGATGATGGGCAAGGCCACCCTGAACCCTAATCTTCTGTTTTGGTCTGTGATGGTGGAGCATGTTTTGGTGTTCATAAACACAAATCATTGTAAATGAAATTAACCATGGCAACACGATGTCTTAATTCCTAGTTAATGAAACTAAACGAAATAAGAAAAGAGGATATAAAGAGTGTAGTATATTAATCAAAAATATATTATTTAAAAGAGAAAAGATAACTTCTCATATCTAAAGGTGAAGTAGTTTCATATAAATCTTGCAATCATTGTACCAATCAAAACATTTGTTTATAAAAAGATTTAGGAATTATAGAACCAAGACAAATATATTTAAGAAATAATAAAAAGCCATATAAATCAAAGACAAATATTTTGAAGAAATAAGAAAAAGCCACATAAATCCAAATTAGTATTTATTATATAGTATCATGTTTGGTACTAGGAGCAAAACTGTATTTACAGTACCTAAATGACATCAACTAATATTGACATCTATCTTAATAGAGTAAATTTCGGTTTTGGTCCCTGTGGTTTAACCATTTTAACCATTTCAGTTCAAAAAGGAATCTTTGATCATATCATGTCCTATGGTTTTATTTTTGTAACAGTTTTGATCTCTAACACTAACTTTGTTAGATTTTTCAGTTAAGTTGGAGGGTAGTTTGGTCATTTTACATACATGGACTATTTTATAACTAGATAAATAACTTTAGAGGTTGTTTTAAATCACCCCAATACCACACACAACACCACCAACACCACCATCATCTTCATCTCTCACCATCTTCATCTTCATCTTTCACCATCATCATTCTTCATCTTCCTCATCTTTCACCACCAACCATCCATCACCACCACCACCGTCACCGTCATCATCATCTTTGAACATAATTACACCATCATATGCTATTAGGTTGTGGATGGGTTAAAGGAAAAATTCGATCTGAGATTCTGCTCAAATTAGGGCTTCGAATTTGTTTGATTAGGTTTGGGGGTTTCAAAAGGATGGTGGTGGTGTAACGACAAGCTATCTTCGGACGACCGCTATCTTCGGACGACCGCTATCGTCCCACCCCACCGCCCCACACCACCCGCTACACCAACATCGAACGACCGCCATCGTCGGCGGCTGCCATCATCGACCACCATTGTTGTTGCACCCTTCTCGATCAACTATGCACCATCACGCGACAACCACCATCACCATTGTCATCCCTCCCGCTTCATTCTTATTCTTCATCTATAAACTACTGTACATAAGCACTTTGATTGTACTATGAAATTGGGCTTCGATTGAACTGTTTGAGCTTCAATTAGACGGGCCAAACGACTACCACCGATATGGAGGTTAAAGCCGGTGGCAATTGATGCCATGGTGGTTCTGGTCGGCGGTCTAGGGTGGGGTGGGTGAGGAAACAAGCTATATGTAGTTAGTAGGTTTGGTTTTTTTTGTTTTTTTATAATTTAAAAAAATCAAATCAATGATCCTAAACTTATGTAATTTACATAACTAGTTCTTCACATGTGAATTGACCGAAATACCCTCCAACTTAACTAAAAAATCTAACAGAGTTAGTGTCAGAGACCAAAACCGTTACAAAAATGAAACCATAGGACATGATATGATCAAAGATTTCTTTTTGGACTGAATTGGTTAAAATGGTTAAACCACATGGACCAAAACCGAAATTTACTCTTTATGATATTTTATTGTTTCCAGTGAAAGAATTTTCATTCCTTTCAGATATCAATTTAATATATTATGTTTTTGGATGCAAGTTTACAATGAACAAATTAAGCAACTAAAGTATAGAAACCCATACTAAGTAATCGTTTTTATTTACACGAATTTTCATTCCTTATGTTGTTAATGATCAATGACTATTGTATCATTAGTGATACTTTGATATGATTTTACATCTCGAAAGTGTTAAAAAAATTAAGAAAAAAAAAGAAATAGGCATGTTTTGGATGGTTTTAAGTTTGAGAATATCAAAGGAAGGGGGCAGGTAGGTAGATACACGATTCCATGGCGTCACCTAAACACAAACATGTGGCCGCCCACAGTTTCAGTTTCAGTTTCTCCCAATATACCATCAACCATTAACCATTTGCATTGCAAACTCTGTTTTCTCTTTCTAGGTCTTCAATGGCTGCTTTAACAATTGAATACAAATACACATACACTTCCTAGTCTCCTCTTCTTTTCATCAACCATCTTCTTTTCATCACAACAAACAAACAAACATGTCACAACCCTCCTCCAACTTCCAAACCATCCGCCAATGGATCGTTGATCATAAGCTCCGCGCTGTTGGTAATCTCACACTTATGTTGATCCTTTATTATGTCTTCTTATTCATCATCATCTCAATTGTAGGATGATTTACTTTTGGTTTGGGGATACTGTGTTAGGATCTCTGTGGTTGACTGGTATCGCTGGATCAATCGCTTACAATTGGTCTCAGCCCGCTATGAAAACCAGCGTTAGGATCATCCACGCAAGGTATTAATTACGCAATTTCATCTCTTTCCTCTTTTTTTTTTTTGTTTTTGTTTTTGTTTTTGCTCACATCATTCAGATTTCCCCTAATTTAGAAGATGATGATCTCCATCTGCTTTGATCTGAATTGACTTTCCAATTATAAGATGGAATCCATATGAACCCTAAAACCGATTTGAAAATGTATGTTAAAGCTGTAATGATCACTGTTACTGATTTTGTTACGACTGTGGTTTCTTAACCTATGCTATGACATTGAAAGGGTTTATCTATGTTGAACAATCGTGTGCCTCTTGTGACTGCCTACTTGTATATAACTCAGATTTAGGGCGTGTGTGTTTGGGATTGTTTCTCAAAACAACCTAGTCGATTATTGACTTTTTCAATAAGTTAATAAGTTAGTATGCAATGACTTATTAACTCATTTCACTCACAACCATCACATTATAAAATAACTTTTTAACTTTTTAAAAGTTAATAAGTTAAAAAGTAAGTAAAAAAAAAAACGTTTCCAAACACCCACATAGTAGAACTATGCGCCTTATATATTAGACCTAAAGCAATAGTTATGTATCACTGGTGAAGCAATAGGCATAGGTCTTTATGCAGTATTGTAGTGTGTAGTTGGATCCGTATTGAATGACCCTCTTTGTATATTAGTTTCTTTTCACCTCTAATCAGATGCATAATGTTTTCATTTCTGTAAAACTGATAGAATTTTGGAGACGATCAATGCCTATGACACTTTTTCCTTTTAGCTAAATGTTTTCACTTGACCGTGTAAGATAAAATACATCTCAAACCGACCCATCTAATAAGTAGATTGGTTGAAAATGGAACCTCTGTTTTATTGGTTATTCAATCATATATAAACTGCAGTGTTAGAAGAGCATGATAAGATATGGTTGTTGGCTAAACATTTATCTAATTCAACATATGATAAAATTACCATTGACAACCCTGAAGTCCTACTTATAGATTTTTCTTAACTTGTTCCCCAAGGTTATCCCTAATTAAACATATAGTTGATAAGAAACCTATCAAGTGGTCCAGAAAAAATTAAGAAGAAACCTATTAAACTATGATAGAAATATTAATAAAAGCATGCTTATCAGTCTACACAATTCTCTTTTGTTTTATCCTGAATTCCATATAAAGCTTGTGTTTTTATAGATATCTTTGCGTGGTTTTACTTACTTATAGCAGGCGGGTTAGATTATCCATGCGGCTTAACATTCTTGTAGCATTCTATAAATCCATCTTCAAGTTTACTTACTGCCATTGACTTTTAACAATTCGCTTAGTTGCTTTTACTATTTTTTTAACTTCGTATTTAGACAGATTCTTTATGATTATCTAGTCATTTAGGTGACATATAAGGCATCAATACGAGCTACTTGATAATTTAGTAGTAAATTAAAATTACATACATTCCCTTTTTTCGCCAAATTTTAGTCTTTCATTCTCATATGACGGAATGTGTTTTCCTCTATCTCTAAAGTGACGCCCTTTTGATGTTTTTTTTCTTTTTTAAGTTATCTAAATAGTGAGATCTTTCCGAACATATATAAATATCTAATTGGGTGTTGGGATCGTGTTTTCAAGTGATTATGCATTTTGGAACAATCAGTTTTGATAAGCTACTTTCAGAATGGTTATTTCACTCTGAGATATTCAGATGATTAGTTTCATCCAAACGCTTAAAAACTGATTGTCTGCTTTTTGAAAACACGAAAATCAGATGATTAGTGTTCAACTGCAATCCTAAACACACCTGGTTGTCTAATTAATATAATGTTTTACGCTAACAACAGAAGTGAGTATTATAGTGACAACTCTATGCAAATATACTCATCTTTTCATGGTTTCTTGTTTTAATCTAGGTTGCATGCACAGGCTCTGACACTGGCGGCATTAGCTGGAGCTGCTGTTGTTGAGTATTATGATCACAAATCGGGTGCAAAGTCAGAACGATATGCCAAGTTCCTCCCACCTATTGATTCCTACTCTCACAAAGATTAGAATGGGCTATGAGGTTTTCAAAAATGAATCGAAAGTTTCGACGCTTGGATTCATCTTAGATTTTTAACCATTGTGTTTCCTACATTTTCATGATTCAAATAACTTGCGTTCTGCTCTTGATTTGGCGCTTTGTTTCCCCCCTCGGTATTGTGTATAATTCACCCTCTCAAGTGTAATAATGATATGAATGTGTTGATTACAATTAGTACTCTATTCCTTTGATGAATGAACTAATAAGTTTCTATTAAGACACTTGTATTGAAAGGGAGTTGTAATTTGTGAGCCAGACCAATTAATGACCATTGACCAATACTTGACGTGACAAATATAAATCAAAGTGTGAGCTAAAGGACTAAAATGACCAATATTAAAGGTAACTATAACAGAAAAGTTTATTTAAGCAGTTGAACTACTCGTGTTTTAATATTCTCTCTTTTTAAACTGCGAGATAACGGACATAACATGTCCAGTTGTATTCTTATTTCTTAATAAGCAGCGAAATTTCAATATTATAGTCTCTGCACCCAAGATAGTTACCATCAGCCGAAAGGGAGATCAAGAGAAGAGCTGATGAAAATAGGGTTCTAGTCACCAACCGATGTGGTTCGGGTCAATTTTGGTCAACACCGGTTTTTATTGGAACCGGTTCAAGTTAGGACTGGGTTTTAGAGAGGCAAATGATCAATTTGGGTATGATCGGGTTTTATTAGGTTTGGTTTAAATTTGACTAGTTTCTAACATAAGGGTTACAACTTATTTCAATGCTACAAGTAGTAGGGCCGGTTACGAACCATTTTTTTTCAAACAGGTTTTAATACCAGTTCCTAGTTACGAACCGGCTCTGTTTCCCAAACTGAATTTTTCACATAGATAACATAAGACAAAAAGCACACAACATCTATTACTTCTAGCTTTCAGGTTTTGTAAGGACACGTGATAATCAACGAGAGCCTCCACAATTGAGTTTTTCCACCCCAAAAGTTATTAAATTGTGATTATATTTTAATTTGGAAGCTATGATTTTTAATGTAAAAAATGCATTGATTAATAATTTAAAAGAACAATCAACAGTTATCATAATTAACATTTTAAATAGTTTTTATATTATAAATCAATATAATTTAATTTTTAAATTGTTTCCACATTAAAATTTAATATTAAATAAAGTGTATTGAATTACTAATTACATGAACTTCTTAATGTATAAATTGTCTTAAAATTTTCATATATATTATAAAAGTAATTGTTTTGAAAATAACACCTTAGTACAATAAAAATACAATAAATTACTATTTATTTAAATTAAAACTAAAAAATAATATTAATATTTAAGATAAAAACAATTTATAATCAAAATTATACGATAAATTCTCATTCATTATAAACAATTTATGTCATAAAATGGCAAATTGTTGTAGAAACAAAATTCAATTATCTATGACAAAAGATATAAAAAAGTTGATACTATAGTAATCTTCAAATTTAGACATTATTTACAAAATTGATATAAATATGATTAAAATCATCTTTGTATTTTTGAATGAATAATTCAACACGTTTACGTTTTTTGAATGACCTTGACATGAAGTAATTAAAAAATTGATACAAATTTAGACATTATTTAAAAAATTGATACAGTAATCTTGTTGTGTTATCATCACTTGAATGAATACATTGTCCATATTCTCTGTCCACTTTACGTAAGTCTTTTTTCCCATAATTCTAATGGCTTCGTGATCATGATGATTTCTACATGATAACATAGACAAAAGAGGGATACATCGACACATAAAGTAATTAATAAATATAATAATTATGATGCAGCTAAAGTAATTAATAAATATAATAATTATGATGCAGTGCCTTCTTAACCAGCTAAAATATATGTAAACTTTAAATCAAATGTACAAGCAACCAATAAGTTTATTATTGGATATCCCTTATGACCACAATATCTAGGAGCATCTTTACTAGGTACTTTAACACGAACATGTGCTCCATCAATTGCCCTTATACAATCATTGAAGAAAGGTTAAAATCTCTTCTTTTTCTTGAATTTCTTTTGGGACAATATCACCTTTAGGTTGTTGAATATAACGAACTTCTAAAGGATATAATCGCTCGCAAAACTCTATGTAGCCAACGACTGGTTGTTGATCCAGAACGACGATATATCAAAGAGGCGAACCGATTAATCAAATCATTACCTACAATATGCAAAAATTTTGCAACTTGTTCTTCAATGGACATGCATTGAGTATCTCGAAGACCACCGTCATGCCTTAAGAGATTGCATAATGTCATAAAAGCTTTCTCACTCATACGGATAAGTTCACGACATTTACCACTAGTTGAAAGGTTGCGTAACATCTCTTCTCGCACGTTATTTTGGTGTAAAATTTCATCTCTAGTAGTTAACTTTGTATGTTTCTTGGTAGACAAATTATGTCGTGTAATGAAAACCATCAATAAGCAAATCAAGTAAGCTACTTGCAATTGTCTAGCTCGCAAACATGTGATTAACCATTGTAACTTTACTTGCTGTTTAATAATGTTATTTAATTAAAGAACAAGACATATAAGTAGGGGGTGCATAAATCGTTCTAGCTGGACCGGCGCAGAGGAATTTTACACCTAGTTCGATACTATGTATACTATAGGTCAGAATGGGTGGTTAAAAAATCATCACATGTCAATTAAGTAAGTTGGTCAATCTAGCTTAATAACATGTCAAACTTATAACAAATAAATTATAAGGCTACTTGATCTTATATGCAAGCAAAAGGCGTAGAAGATCTGTATATTGACTATTGAGGTCACCTGATAATAAATTTATAACAATGATTTTGTTCAACAAGTAAATAGGTCGAAGGATATCAAAAATACATAAAGACATGAAATTTATGAAAATTAGTGTGGTTTATATCATCATAACGCTGCAAGTGATTGATTATTTATAGATTTAAAAGAAATAGCAGTTTACATAAAAAGGTAATGAACATGTAGTGTAAACAATAGCTAAAAGTGAAACGGGTCAAACATGTTGAAGTCTCTAGAAATCTATTTTAATCGTATACATCCACCCAAATCGCTTTATTCAATATATCCTACATAAAGTAGGTTTCAAAGGGTAAAATGGATATATGATAAAACTTATAATTATACTAAATTCTTTTCTCTCCAAATCCGTCCAATATTAGGAGGAAAGTTAAAAGGGAAAAAGATCAAAGATTTTCCTTTCATTTCCTTTCGTTTTCTTTTATTTTCTTTCATTAAAATATCGAGAACACAATGATTTTTTACTTTCTTCCATTTTCTTTTATTTCTTTCCATTAAAAATCTCGGAAACACAATGTTAGATACTTATAAAAAAAGGGTCGAAAATATCAAAACAAAAAACTCCCTAGTCCCTAGGGCACTAAGCAAGTCGATCTACACATATAGACATATAGTATTCTCAGCAAAAAGTAATCAACACACGTTAAACCATCACTAACAAAGCTAAAACAAAAATATTAATTGCACCGATAGAAAAAATAAATGGAAGATGTCCAAAGTATTTAGTCAAGAATTATAAAATGGCATGAAGCTTGAAGAAAAAGGATATCAGTACGGATGCGCACAGCGCCTTTAGAAAGTAAACTAGAACTAGTATTTTCCTCATGCCTTGTCTTGACTCGGATAAAATTTATATTGAAACATAGATACTGATAATTGCATTGTAACGGTATATTCAAAGTACTAAAAACAACTATGGTGTTTTAAAAAAAATTAAAAATATACTATACTTGGATCACAGGTTTTGAACGCACGTTGCAGGGCGTGGTATTAAATAAACATACATTAAGATAATCATGTAGCATCGATATAGTCGAAATTTCCAGAAACATTATTTTGTTGTAAAAAATTATTAATGTATTATATTGACCCATATCAGTTTCGAACGTAACTTATGCCCGAACGTAGATAAAAATAATCACGTCATAATGTTCTTTTCTGAATTAAAAAAAAATCAATTTTTTTAAGTTATAATAGGAAACCAAAATATGATACAAATTAATCATAGTAATAAAATATTAGTTAAATTTTTTAACAAAGCGGTGTGAGTCAGGAAGTCGTTGTAAATGGAAAGTTGCCTATGCATTTTAAGTTTGTACCATATGCATAGAGTGTATGATCTATGCATTTTAAAGTACTAGTAATGCTAAAACACTACAGTGAAATCAACCAAAGAAAGCATTAAATTACATACAAAGTACAACTGAAATAATAGAATTATGAATACAAAATATGAATACAAAATATGAATACAAAATATAAAAACAAATTTTGTGACCGAGGCTTCATGTTCACACGGGTCCGTTTAAATAAATTCCGAGTATCCCAAAAGAACTCGAACGTTTCCCGAGGTACAACGGCCGAAACTGTATGTACAGCCGGGAAGAACTCAAAACTTGAAAGAATACCTTGTATTAGAGAGAGATTGCTAGAACTTTTGTAAAATAAGAGAAGGTTCAAGTATGAGAATGTGAAAATAAACAAAACCTTATATTTCTCACGTGAAAAACTCATTTTCACATATTTCCTCTGACAATCCTCCACAAGGATGGATCACAATCCATAGTCTCTTAATATCAAGGTACAATTTCAGCGGCTAAATATTGCTGGATAGGTAGGTGTTAGCTTTGAACCCTCCGTTACGATGCATACCTAGTATCCTAGTGGTTTGGTAGACGCTATGTTCTTGAGCCAACCACCATTTATGTAAACAGTTATATACCTCACATAATAATATCCATGGTCATGTCAACCCCTCATAGTTGTGTCCATTCTGGTCGTGGATCACTAGTGTGGTTTAGTGCAAGCTTTAGGAATTATGCTCTAACAATTCCATTTGAAGCGGCCACACTACTCTCTTCATATAGGTTATTTTCAATAATCATTAAAAGCATAGGTTCTTTGTGATTACCATAAATCACTAACCATATATTATGCTTACCTTCTAGTCATGTCACTTATTGGTATAGAAATGGAATCAGAATTATTTATCTTCCTTTTTATGTTTTGGAGTATCCCCTATGTTCATTGTAGTTCATGTAATTAGGTTGTCCTATTGAACGTAGATCTTGGAATCTCTAGTCACATAGGTTAGGTTTTCCATTACACTCCTTTTACTGGGTTTAGTCCCATTCAATCTTGATAACCCCCGTTGAGAGTAATTGCCATATCGTATT
>BJCN01134746.1:0-11486 GCA_018326445.1 Flaveria brownii
GAGTCATGCGGTGCACCCCTCATCTGATTCTGGTTCGGTCTCTGTAACAGCAAGTCCATTGGATCAAGGAATTGGTTATGTTGGTTTGGAAAATGAGTGTGATGTGGGTTGGGTTGATATGACTGATATGGATCCACATCATCATGCATCTTTTGACCATGAAGATCCTCAAACACATCCCCTTGATTGGCAATATTAGTGACCGTATGTTTGCAATTGTACGCCATAGTGTTTTTAGTTCAAATAAAACATTGTTCATAAGTGACCAACTTTATTGGAAAGTAGCTCCCAAAGATGTAAGTTTATCCTGTTCTTAAATTATCTATTCTCTTGTGTTTTATGTTAACCTATTATATATTATAATAATAGGCCTGCAAGTCAAATCATGAACGTTATATGAAGCTTGAACTCAAATTCATTTGTTTAAGTAAGCTCTCAAGTTAGGCTCGATTTCATTAATTCTTGGATCTACTAGGGCTTGGTTATAGTAGGCTCGATTTCATTAATTCTTCGATTGCATGCTGCTTGAGTTCATTTATGTGGTATCTCTTTTGTCCCTGTTTAATTTTGTAGTAAGCAAGGTTGTGTACTGTCCCAATTGGTATATCTTTGAGTTGTTGGTTGGTTATTTAGATTCCAGAGACATTAAGTTGCGGTTTTTGGTGGATAGTAGTACTCCGGGTTTGTTTGTTCTATTATTTGATATTTTTTATATTGACCTGTCATGTTTGTTTTTAAACATTGTTTTATTGGCCTTTATGAAGGGGAAGCATATTAGGATTTATCTCAACATTCTATGCCATTTTTTAAAACTCATGGATTCAGTATAGGGTTGATTTGTTTTTTCTTAGTTTGGCTGGCTAAGGAGGTTGTGGGTTGTGATGGTTATTATATATTGAGGCCCGGTTCTTATCTATTGGAAAGTTTAGTTGTTATTTGTTAAGCTGTTAATTTGTTTGAAAGGTTAGCATGAGCAGATAATGGTTTGGTGGGATGTGTTCATGGAAATAGTGGACTATAATATGTCGTTGATGGTTAGTATTCAAATGAAGGTACTTTTGTTAGAGCTAGGCCTTTCAAATTAAGAGATATAATGGTTTATTAGATTATTTTGTTATGTCCAGATTGGGCTTGAGGACTACGTGTTTGGAGAATGTTGTGAAATTATTTTCTTTACATTTACTCCGTCTCAAGGTTGTGACTTCAAATATTATACAATCGTGTATTAAAACAAAGGTAAGTCAAGCTAACAGAAACACTGTACAATATCACAAGAGGATTGAGATAACAAATAGAAAACGAGTATCACAATTTAAATTGTTGACATCGCCGCATCGCGCGGGTTTCTTACTAGTTTATAAAAATAGGGTTCGGGTTAGTGTAATAATCGGGTGGGGTTGCTCGGGTTAGTTCATAATTGGGTTCGGGTTGATTTTGTTCGGGTTTGATATTCGGGTTCGGGTAAAAAACACACCCCTAGTCAGTAGTGTAAAGCTGACAATGCAGCATATCCTGGACTGTTATAGCCTTTACCCGTTCTAAGTGATGTTTGGGAGGATATTACAATAGATTTTGTAGAAGGGTTACCTCTATCTGGAGGTAAGGATGCTATCTAGATACTAGTGGATAGATTGAGTAAAGGGGGACACTTTATTGCTCTCAGAAAGTTTTAAGTACCTAACACCAGCAAACTGATGGCCAACTGCACTGCTTAACAGACCTTTGGAGAGTAACCTTTGGTGTATGTGTTGATAAGCCTAAGGATTGGGTTTGTCGAATACCCTTAGCTGAATTTTGGTGCTGCCATTTAATAGACTCCTTTTGAAGTCATCTATGACAACCTTCCCTGCTTCATCTTCCATATTTACCAGGTGACAGCATTGTGGAAGCAATCAATAGAAATTCAACTACTGGACAGAAAGTGATTGCACTTCTTTAAACCAACTTAATTAAAGCTCAACACAAAATGAAACAGTTGGCTGATTTGCATAGGACAGTAAGGAGCTTTAACGTTGGGAATCTGGTGTACTTAAAACTACAACCTTATAAACAAACTGCAGTTCATTAAAATGTTAGTAAGAAATTAGCAGCATTGTACTATGGTCCTTATCTGATTTTCACACAAGTTGGGACTATGGATTATACTCTACAACTACCATCTGAAGTTATGCATCCTACTGTCCATGTTTCTTTACTAAAGAAATATTATGGACCATTTCCATTAACCGCAACACAAGTACTACCTAGTGTCCATACCTTAGAAGAATCTGAAGGTGAGATTGATAAACAAGTAAACGAGTTTTTAAGGAGCAGAACAAGATGAGTATTGAAGATTGGTTAAGTGGAAAGATACCCTACCTGAAGATGCTACGTGGGAAATTGCAGAACTTATTACAGCTTGGTTTCTTTCTTTTGATCCTTGGGGCGAAGGAACTTCTTAAGGATAGGGTATTATTGTATGTAAGCAGTAAGTGGGAAGCAGCAAGAAAGTGGTATCAACAGTAAATAAGTGTCAGCAAGAAGGTAATGTAAGCAGTAACAGGGTAGCAGCAAGAATATAGCATCAGCAGTAATCGATTAAGTCTGATAGTTGATTGTAAGGGTTGTTGAGTAAACAATTGGTTTAATGAGAGTTAATTACTTAATTGAGCACGTGTTAGTAGAGATAAATATAAGAAACGATAATATGTACCTGAGATAAGTTCGAAATTACTCATCATCTTCTTCGGTCTTCCCCGGTTACTTTTTTCTTTCTCTGATTCTTTTATTTCTGCTAATATCTTGCAGTTCCTCAGTTCTTCAAATCGTAGGAGTTATGTTTGACCGTAGAATTTCAATCCCAAACACTTGTTGATACAGACCTGCATCAGCTCACTATTGAAATTTATGCTCCAGGTATACAGTCAATTAATTACGGTTTCGTCTATGATCATTTGCCACCTTATTTGATTCAAGTAGATCACATATTCTTTTCATCATGTTTCCTGGCCTATTGCTGTTATATTTTGATTGCAACAAATTATTAAAAAAAAGGTTTATTTGACCATGCAATGGAAGTATCCTTCCTATTGTGAAGCTCGAGGTCTTTATTACTTTTGGATAACAATTCATTGTACTTGTTCATTGATCCTCATATCTTAAGATCACAGCATTTCATTGTACTTGTTCATTAGATAACTCAAGCTATAAAATGAGTAAATACAAAAACAGATAGATTGAGATTTGAGTATTGTACAAAAATCATTTGTCTAAGTAAGTATATCAATCACAACACAAAACAAAATTACCAACTACGTGAGATTTGAGTAAAGATATAAAACAATAAAACATGACCAGAAGAAAGCTGCCAAAGTATTCTAGATTCATATGGTGATTAGAGAATCATGTTAATCAGAGGTTGTTTGTATAATCCAACAAGGTGAGGCACAGTCAGCTTATAATCAGTCATTATAAAACAAGATCACCTGAAAACTAAACCGAATCAGTTCTTTAATTTCCCTAGCCATTATGAAAATAACTTAAAAAACATCACCAGAGCCACAACACTGCAATTGATCAAGTGAAAACCAACTTCAATTAATCAAATATATGTAATCAACAGCAAAATTAGGCTACATGATTTTGGCAGTGGCAATTGTACGAACCTTCATTGAGAAATCTATCAAACATGTGGAGCATGCTCGAATCAAGCAAAAAATAAACCAATATTGGTCAATCCAGCCCAAAATAACAAGCATTAAACAAGATGCATTGTAATATGCAAAGTTTGCATTAAGTTTACCTTAGATTGTCTTCAAGCATTCGAGAAAGTTAAATAAAACCAGTCTCGGTCTGCCTACCCGAAACACCGAACCAGAAAACAATGAATACCTGAAATGAATATATAGGTCCGGTCCTCGGTTCCTGTTTTTATATGTTTTTAGGTCTCTGGTCGATCCAGTCTGTCTCATTAGCTCAGCCCTACCAAGAAGCATCATTGATCCCCATGGATGGCATGGGTTTACCCTGGCTTTGACCCATTAAGCTCAAACTTTGCATTTTATTGCAACGCATTATTCCTCATCAATATATAAGTTTTAAAATACACTTAGCAGGTGTGAAATATTTGCTCAATACAAAAAATATTGAAATAATTAACAAATACTTAACTTTTTGTTGTCATTACATGATCAAATTATCCAATTATGACTACAGCATTTCTGTTTCTTCCAAAAGAAGTACTACATAGTACAGATCAAGATACCATACCTGCAATGCAAAATTGAAATAAACACCGCGATAACTCAGGCAAAAACCTCAAGAAAACACAAACTGCACTCAAACAACAACTTTAGATTTCTCCTCAACAGAATCAAAGTTGAAACTTCTAGCAACATCAAAGAACCGAGCCACAGCCTCCTCAGGAGTTCCAACAAGAACACCATGGCCCAGGTTCAGAATGTGACCCCTCGGTCCAGCACACTTCACAACCCTGTCATACAAAAGCAATCATATATCTTTAACGGACACAAACATCACGTGTCAAAACAAATGTTACTTTGTTTAAAGACAACACTCGCCTGTGTATTTCATCAGTCAAGGCGGAAAGAGGTGAAAACAAATAAGCGGGATCCACGTTTCCTTGAATGCTGATGTCATCACCAAGCCTCCGTCTTCCATCAGCCATATCAACTGTCCAATCCAGTCCAATCACATCAACTCCAGTCCCTTTCATCCTTTCAAGCAACCCACCATTCCCGTTGATGTAAAGTACAAGAGGGATTTCAGGGCATTTCTTCTTTACAATACCCACAATCTGAAAATACAAAAAAGAATAAATCTTGATGATCATAAATCTTGTATTCATGAAAAGAAGACCTAAGATTGAGTTGAGTTGACTTTGCCTCATTGATATAAGGCTTTGACCAAAGCTCCCACATGTTTGGAGGCAATTGTCCACCCCAAGAATCAAATATTTGTACACAATGAGCACCTGCTTTCACTTGGTAAACAACGTATTCAGCTATAGCCTCTGTTAGATGTGAGAGAAGAGCCCGTAATATGTGTGGGGCCGTATGACACATGCTTTTTATATTTGTATATGTACGGGTAGTGCCACCTTCTACAATATATGTGGCAATTGTCCAGGGAGCACCCACAAAACCCAAAAGCGCAGCTTTCCCCTCAACCTAATTCACAAGCATTAATTAGATTTTTAAACACATTCAAAGAGATATGGTTTGACATAAAACACAAACCTCCTACGCATAGTTAGAGATGGCAAGATGGTTCTTGTTGAAAAGGCTCATCTCTTAGTATGTGTTGAGTTGGGTTGACCCAATAACAATTTCTGTTCATTTACTGAATTAAATATTTAGTTATGATTATAGCACAATCAGAGGTTTCAAAATAAAAATTAGAAGGTTGTCATGCAGCTTTAAACTCGTTTCACAACTAATTTTTTTGTTTGACCCGTATGATCCCTTTAAGGTAGAACACAACACAAATCGTCCCACGTATATACGTAAATGGACCAAGATTGCCACTCCTACGCACAGCATTTAAAACAATGCAAAACTTGTTACAGAATCCATACCAATATCTCCCACATTAGAACTATATGTTATGGATTTTAGCCAGTGTTTGAAATATTAGTAAAAAGTTTATGACAATACATGCTGATTCAAATTTAAAACTACCACTTTGACCTCAAAAGTAAAAGTACATAATACCTCTTGTCGAAGAATCTTGAGGGAATCACTAACAAAGTTTAGTTTATCCAAATCAATTGGATGTAATGTTTTCAAACCTTCCTCCGTACGAATTGGGGTTTGAATAACCGGGCCCCGCACTTCTTCTATGTCAAAGGGAACACCAAATGCAGGTAAAGGGGTAAGAATGTCAGAAAATATAATAACTCCATCAGGACGGAAGGCTTCCCATGGCTGCAATGAAATTTCCACAATGAGGTCGGTTGTCTCTGATCTCTCTCTAAAAGATGGATGTTTCTCTGCAAGTTTTCTGTAAACCGCCATATACCTTCCGGCCTGGCGCATCATCCATGCTGGCGGTCGGCTTACCGGAAGTCCTCTAGCAGCCCTCACCAAAAGTGGTTCTGAATCCCCATTTTAAGCAAGAACACAACCAGAGTATAAATGTATAAGCAAAAAAAAACAAATTCATGTTTAAAATAAAAGGGAATCCATACTATGCCCTCATTCATATGTATTCTTATCTAACACATTCAATAATCAATTTGCAGCCTTAATGGTACCAAAGCATTATGCAGCTGGAAATCTATGTTAAATATCAATTCAACTCATATGATATACATTTCCCTATTGATCATCAACAATAGGAATTCCATTGTTCCCATTGTTTTTCGGGTGCAAAATTCTACTGTTAATTCCCACAATCGCCTATTGAAACATGCGAATTATGTCCTAATAACTTCATAAACTCATAATTTACCATCAATTGAATCAAATTAAAGATGAAGAACAGTACCAGAGGAAGAAGAAGCAGATGCAGAAGCACGAACTTTGACTCGCTTCAACCTGTTGGTGGGTGCGACCACAACTCCATTAGGGGTGCTCGAATCAAACCCTAACGGCAGAAGAACGTTTGAAGACTTCCACCCAAGGCTGCAACAACCGCACCCACTTCAATTGCATCAACAAACACCACCCACATTCAAGAAATTAGCAACAATCAGATGAAAATTACACATACAACGGTGTTGAAATGTGCTATTGGGTGCGATAGAGAAAGATACCTGTTGATAGAAGCAAATCCCATTTGGGAAATTGAATATTTTGATTCAATTTACTCTAAGTTCAATGCTTTTAAGATTCTTGAAGGGAGAAATGGAGTAACTTTGGTTTTTCTGGCGTAGAGCGTGATTGATAAATAGTTCTTATCTAAGTGGATATTGACCATCTGTGTTTCATGTTTATGAATTTACAGCACTCACCCCTTAAGTTTGAGGGAGTATTAAAAAAAACCCCGGTTTATGAAAAACCAGTGGGTGGTGATACATGCCGCTCATGTCGGTAAGATTCTGCATAACATTAGGGTTGGTGGCGTTCACGCCAGAACTCCACGACAGTGGGCGGTGCCGATCGACAACATTGTCGCTGGTCCCTCACGCCACATTGTTTGGCTATTTCACGGCATCTCACACGCTCGGTACCACCATGTGATTTGAACCAGTTCTTTTTTCCCACGCCGGAAACCCCACACGGTGTGAGCACCCCCTTTTACATGTTGTGTTGTGAGGTATGGTATGATGTGACGTGATAAAATATGATTGATGGATATGTGATGTGATGTGATGTGTGTGATGTGATGTGAAGTGACAAAATCTTATACATATAGGAAGTAGTAGGCGTGTTTATAAATTGTGTGAAATTACTAGTTATGAAAAACTAGTCACTACTAGGTCATATTCATAAAGAGAGATTTTGTGTGTCATTATATGTAGAGTGAGAACAGTTTTGAAGATGATGATTATTTATGAGTGATGTGTTAGTTACATGAAACAAAAGAAGAAAGATGCCGAGTAGAATAACACTTTAACTTTTTTTATAACTTACAACCTCTTTTTTACTTTTTATTTGGTTTATGACATTCTTTATGGTAGAATTTGGTTGTTTATATACAAATGTAAATAAAAATAAGTAGTTTCAAGTGGTATGCTTAAAATCTAAAAGAACATTACGATCTGTCATGAAAATAAACGTTAAAAAACACAAGAGCAAATTGAAATGGGATAACTTTAGCTCTCCTGCAATGTGATTGATAGTGTTGTTATCTGAGTGGGTATTAACCATCTGCGTTTCATGTTTACAAACTTACGGTAGTCACCCCTTAAAATTGACGGTATTACTAAAAAGCCCTATTTGTGAGGAAGTAGTAGGCGTGATCCGAACTGTGTAGATTGTGTGAAATATTTATATATAGAATTTTATACTTACCTCAGCAAACTTGGAAGGCCTTATATAGGAAAATTGTACATTTACCTTTATAAAGTTGTGTAAAATTGCTATTTATGAAAAAAAAAAACTAGCCATTATTAGGTGATAATCATGGCTTAGTGACGAAAGATTTTATGTATCGTTATATATAGAGTATGCACAATAGTTGTGAAGGATGATTGTTGACGATTGTTGACGATTGTTGACGAGTGTTGTGTTCATCACATGAAACATGAGCAGAAAATGATGTTGAGTAGATAATAAATAAAACTATTACAATAAATGACTATTTTTATGTTTTAGTTGATATATGACATTCTTTATGGTAGAACTTAGCTATTTATATAAAAAGGTAAATAAAAATAAGCAATGTGCGGTGGTACGTTTTAAATATAAGAGAAGATTACGTCATCGTGAAGGTAAACTTTGAGAAATATAAAATTGAAAAACAAATGATCATATTTATTTTATAAAGGTACTTGGGTATGGGTAAATTTTTCGTAAAAGTCAAAATAATTAAATTAAAATGCAAAAAAACTTAAATAAGTCAAAAGAAGAAAATAAATACGTTGGTAAAAAAGGTAATTTATTCTACCATAAATAATGGCATAAGCCAAGTAAAAAAATATTTATTGTAAAATGATTGAAATATTATTCAACGCAACATTAATTTATACTTATGTTTCATGTGATGAACACAACTCTCGTCATTTAAAAAACAAAAAAGTAAAAAGAAACAAATGAAACACAATGCTCAAAGTCATTCATCCATTAATCCCAAATCTCTCACTATCATTTATATGTGTTTTTTAAAAATGTAGATAATAAGTGTTTTTCAATTTTGACAGAATTTCCCATATCCTGATATCCGTCAATTCCTATTACCTTGCTTTTAGAATTCAAGTTATAACACTCACAATTATATAATACCATGACTCAAACAATAACAACAAACCTTTTGTGCATGTAATGATTTATATGTCAAAAATGATTATTTTTTATAGCTAAATTACTTTCATTGCAACAACTTTGAACAACTTGCGGGAGCTACTAGACGAAGTTTTGCCTACTTCAAATTTATTCCATTGATCCCATGACACATTATAAGATTTTGATGTATTAGACACCTATAGGAAAGATAATGTCTTAATAACTTCAACCAATTTCAAACTTTGATATCGTTTTTGAATAAAAGTTTTTTTCATTTCTACCTTTCCAAATTACCAAATCATAGTCCCCCAAATGGCCAAGGTGAGTTTTCTTTCTTTTTTTGATCTTTCGTAATTGTTGTAGCTTACTCGATATTCTCTTTGACGTAGCTAAAATAGTCATGACTGGTAATTTGCACCAAGTGTGAATTTGCTACCATATCTCCTTCGTATAGACAACTAGCAAATGAATGGTCGACTTTCTCCTCTTTTATTTCACATAAGACACGATTCATAATGGCATGTTTACTCCTCTTTATACTAACTCCGATTTTACCAGAATTCCCTGCCAAAATTCTCCATGAGAAGTTACTGATTTTTGATGGAATTCAATTAATTTATTTAAAATCTTATAATGAAAATGACTGGGACACACCTGTGTTAAGGTCTCTGCGAATGTTTACGACCGAAATGGAGTTATGTCTGATAATCTCCCCATATCCACTGATCTTTGACATACTGAGTATAGATTACAAGTCTGTTTGTTCTTGAAGCTCTAGCTGAGTGCTTGGTCGTCTTTTCCATTTGATCATCTCCCAAACATGATCTTGCTCTCTTTCTTTCTGTAAATCTCTAACCGACACCAAATTGTTGACTGCGGTTTTGTACAAATTCATAAAATGATCGCATAATAAACCTTGATTCGACTAATTATCCTTCCATAATATTCATGTTTACGTAGGACATGGGTTCACTTTGTTAACGATTAAATAAAATAATAATCACAAATATGATGGAAAATAAAAAATTACAACACCGCATACAAATCGTATGTAAGTAACAACAGTTTTAACATGAATTGAAATCATTTTAACTGTAGTCTTCGGAGAGAACTTGCTTCACTTAAATATTAAAATTCGCAGAGATTATTCACAACTTTATTTTTGTCTGTAAAACGAACTAATGAAAAAGTTGAGTGGTGGTTGAGGATTTGTGTTCAACAGAGTTCCCTTAAAACAGATTTCATGTCTTTTCTCAAACGAATGCATCTGTCTTCCCGTGTACAACAACTGAACACAGTAGTGTATTGTCGAAGATGTCCTCGCACTTGAGGTAACACAGGATAAGAAGGTGTCTCGTACAAGAGCGTGCAAATCGTACTCTTTAGTGTGTGTGATTTCTCAATCACTTACCATTTTTTTTTCAAGCCACTAAAACAAGAATGCATGTCTTGTTTTTATACCCAAAAATGAGAATATGAAGAGTTGTACCCAAATTAACTATTTAATTTCTGAATTAATTTTTATATTAATACACAAATTACTTTCTATTTAATTGGGAATAGACCATTCACTTCAGCATAACAGAATCACGTGTGTTCATTTGCAACTTGACCCGTACCGCAACCTCTAATGGCATCATATTAAAATATCCACACTGACTCGTTATCTATTTTCTTCAACAACACATCTCAGAGTATCGATATTTCATTCATCTTATCTTTGTTTTGTACATAGTTTGATTCGTTGTAATCATCTCACATAGAAGTATGCAAACTCACAAATAAATAATTATTTTATTAGCAAATAAAACTAATTATTAATGTTCAAAACAAATGAAAATCATATTTTTCACTTAAATATCCAACAATTTACCACTTTTTAATATGCATCTCGTTTGTGATTTATGCCAATTCTAGCTTCCATAAAGCCTTTGTCAACAACTGCAATGCTTTTCCATGTTCCAAAAATCGAATTTCTTACTTGAATCATCTTGTTTCCTCGTCCAGACTAAGGAATTGATTAGATCACTCTAGCCCACGGTTGCTGTAACACCCCAACCCGACAAGGCTGACGTGTCACTATCACGGTAATCAAAATCCAAACACAATCCCATTATTAATAACGATTACAAGTTCAAATTCCAAAACCTAATAGAAGAGTCGATTACATCAATTTAAATAAATAAACATCAAGCTTCTTTATCCAGATTTCCACTCTTCACTCTCCTCCCAGATGACCCTGCAGACCTGACGTGCATGAAAACAAAAGCACGCCTGAGCATAACGCTCAGTGAACGGAATAGCGGATAACAAAAATAAACGGACATGATGATAAATTGATAATCAAAGAATTGGCAGATATAAAAAATAAACAAACATGATGATAACGGAGAATCAAAGATCATAACATTTATATCAAATAAAACATAATGGCATAAGACATATATCAGATAGAACATACCCCGAGCTAATAATCATATCATATAATAACTGTACAGAGGGAACACGGGTAGCGAGCCCGTGAACCAATGTGAAATGTGTCACACCCCGACCGACGGCGGAATCATCGGAGCGGACGAGGGAATGATTGATTGTTCATAA
>BJCN01134747.1:0-12263 GCA_018326445.1 Flaveria brownii
TTAAAATACATTAAAATTTTATAAGTACTTGTATAATATCATATCATTTAATATTTATGGTATGTTAATGATACATCATGTATTTAGTAGTTGCGTTAAAAGGATTCATTCCGGGTAAAATATCAATTTACGCGATTAGGTGTATTTATAAATTTGAGTTTTTCTAATGTATTTAATTTGGAATCTAAAATGCTTTGAAACAATGGAATCTAAAATACTTTAAAACACCTTATAGTATTTATTAGTACACATATATTAATTATCACCAACGTTCGTCTGTGTGCCGGTTGTATCGCGTGTAAAAATGGTAATTACACCGAATCACCGATGTATGAAATGTAATGCATGAAATTTTGCAATGCATAAAACGACTTCAATAATTGGAATTCAATTGAAAATCAAGTATTATAAGTGTAATTATAACCAAGTCAAGGTCGGGTATTGACCTGAAATTGCCGGTTGCCACAACCGTCAACATACTTAACAACCACCACCACACTCACTATTATTAACCACCACCACCACTATCACCATCCTTAACCACCACCATCACCATCTCCAACACACCAACCCTATCGCACCATCACCATAACCATAACAAATTGACCAATCGTGTTACGTTGTGACAAACAGTTTGGACCAATGATTTAATTTCTTTTAAAGTTGGCACCAATAATATAATTTTTCAAAAGTTGACACCATCACGACAATAGGGACCAATCATATTACTAACTCTTTTATTTTATAATTAATTTTTTAATAATTCAAACTATTGACTATTGATCAATATTAAACCCAACTAATAATTTGACATGTATTAATCTTTACTTTAGATTTTGTTGCTAATAATAGTCCTAGTTTAACTGTTTGTTAACTCTGTTGGTGTTTTTATGACATATCATGTGACGTGTCTCTTGTAACGCATAACATAGTTAAAGTTAAAAGTATAAATATATTACTTAATTCTTTTTTATAAGACTAATTTATAAAGTTATTCAACGTAACTCTTTATCACTAGTTAAGTAGCTTAGCGATAATGAGATGCAAAACTTATGTGGTATATTTATATTTTTTATTTTAATTATATAATACGCATGTCACATGCCATGTCATGGGCACTATCACATTTCACGTCATCAAAAAACTAACGGAGTTAAAAAACAATTAGATTGTGACCGTTATTAGTAACAATAGCAAAAGTTTGTATTAATAATTTGGGTTAATTTAAGTTTCCATTCAATATTTATAAGGCTTATTTTTCCATTTTTAAGGTATCACAACTTTAAATAAACATAATGTTATAATGACATTATATTGTATGTTAAATAGCAAGGCTGGTTCGTTTTTCCTGCCTTTTTGCCGCCCTCCCACGTGTCATCACTCGATGGACTAGGAACCTTTTTATTTATTCTATTTTCATTATTATTCTAGATTCTTTCACAGGTTAGGTATGTTAGCTTTTTAGGTAAGGGTTACCCCGGTGATTCTATATATTGACAAAACATAACAAAACAAGTAGTGAGGAGAGTCCACACTAGTTTAGATTTGAGACATGCCCCAAATCTGGAAACACAAAACCGAAACCAACTAAACAAGACGAAAAACCAACACAACTAGACTAATATCTAGCTAACTCAATTGTAAAATGAAAATAGCCATCAATCCCTTTGCCAATCTCCTTGGATTTGCCAATTTCCTTGGATATCCCAATCCTCCAGCACCGCCTCTACCTGAGATGTCTTCTTGACTTTTAACCCTATGAGCTTGTACCTAATTGTATGAAGAATCACATTTGCAAGTACACCCGGAGGTCGAGGTTGGTCATTAAACAATCTAGCATTTCTCTCTTGCTTGATAAAATAAGCAGAAGCTGCAACAATCAACCGAGCCATAATGTAAGAAAGAGCCTTTGACTTTGCATGCGCAATCAATTCTTGCATAATATTTCTCCAAACCGGTGGAACTACATTTAATCTAGCCTGATTGCGAATCAAACCCCAAACCTGTGAAAAGTATGGACACTCAAAGAACAAATGATTATGTGAATCAAAATTTGATAGACATAAGGAACAACACATAAGATTCATATTCATTCGTCTGATACTATCCGGTTTCAAAATCCAATCCTGAGTCAAAAGCTTCGCCTGAATCACTAACCACATTAGGAAAGCATGCCTCGGGATACACTGGGCAAACCAAACACACCCTGCCCAACTAACAGGCTGATCTCAATGTCTAATAGTATTCCACACTGAAGTAGCCGAGTACATAACAATATCATTACCATCCTTCCAACAAATAATATCCTCCTCTTCAAGCCAAACCAAAATATTATTTGTATGTAAAAGAACTGTAAACAAGTCCAACTATGCCATGGCCAATTCCAAGTACCATTAACATACAACTCATTAACAGTCGAATTCAGACTATACCCCGCATCCCTGATAGCTCTAGGAGTGATAAAATCCGCCAACGGACTAGCGTTACACCAATAATCGAACCAAACATTGGTCTTTGTACCATTACCAATTTTCGACCAAATATAGCCTTTAATGTCCGAACACAACTGCAAAATTTTCCTCCAACTCCAACTACAATTAGAAGGCGCTAGAATATCCTAAAAATTATGAGAACCTAACCTATAATTCCGAATCCATGCAATCAAGAGAGAATCCTGATTAGTGAGAATACTCCATATATGAGAAACCATTAAAGCTTTGTTCATGTAACCTATCCATCTAACTCCAAGGCCACCCTCAAACTTTGGGACGCATAAAGATTTCCAAGAAACCTTAGCCTTGCCCCTTTACATCGCCCCTTGACACCAGAGAAAACACCGCATTTCAGCCTCTAAATTAGAAGAAATCTGAGCAGGCAGAATAAACACAGACGACCAATAAATACGCATAGCTGATAGAACAGATCGAATCAGCTTTAGCCTGCCTGCAAAGGATAGAAATTTATTCATCCAGTTCGAGATACTTTGGTCCATTCTTTCAAGAAGAATATTGCAATCCTTGTACAACAACCTAGAAGAGACTAGAGGAACTCCCAAATAACGCATAGGAAGCTTACCTTCTTTAAACGACATAATACTAATTAGCATGTGCCTGTTCACAAGATCAGGGACATTACAAAAGAACATTGTGCTCTTATGATTACTAGGAAATAACCAGACATACTAGAAAATTGCTTCAGTACGCGCATAATGCACTCGGCTGAAATTGCATCTCCCCTAGCAAACAAAAATAAATAATCCATAAAGCAAAGATTGATAATTTTCAACTTATCACATTTATGATGATACTTAAAAGAATCCTCCATAGACTTTCAAACTAGAAGCGTTAAAACCTCCATAATCAGAGTAAACAAATATGGAGACATCAAATCACCTTGCCTAAGACCCCGCTTGCCTTTAAAATAACCATGAACAACCCCATTAAGGCAAATTGAAAACAAAGTTGATGAAACACAAACCATTATCCACTCCCCATTACTGGGTGAAAACCAAATCATACCAGAACTCTCTCCAAAAACTGCCAGTCCACTATATCATACGCCTTCTGGATGTCTACTTTAAAAGCACATCTAGGAGGGCCCACATGCCAATGATAATTATGCATTAACTCTTGAGTAAGTAGAATATTATCTGAAATTTTCCTACGTGGAACAAAGGCAGATTGATTAATACTATTCACTCCATCAAGCCCCTCTTTTAACCGATTAGCAATAATCTTACTAATACACTTGTAAAAAATATTACAGCATACTATAGCCCTATAACCCTTAATATGGCTAGGGGTGATTACCTTAGGGATAAGAGCAATTAGAGTATGAATCAATTCTTTCAATAAACAACTGGTGAGAAAATTTTTTTGAATAACAATCACCACCTCATCATCAACAACAACCCAAGTTTTCTTAAAGAACGCATACGTATAGCCATTTGTACTTGGAGCTTTATCATCATCCATAGAAAATATAACTTGCTTAATTTCCTCCTTATACACTGGGCGAACCATATTACTAGCAATAACAGGATCCAGAGAATTCTAAAAAATGTCCGAAGTGGGATGTAGACTAATACTCCCTTCACACCCTATAAATTGCTCATAGAAAGAAACAAAAGCTTTAGCAACACCAGCACCTTTATAGACAAAAGCATTTGCATCTTTAATCAAATTTATACAGCTTCTATGATTCCTACACTTCAACGAATTACGGAAGTAGGCCATCTTAGCATCCCTTGCCGCTAACCAATAAATCTTAGCTTTCTCACTCAAAAACCTCTCGTCATCTAAACTAGAATCCTGAAGCTCTTTCAGGCATTTAGCCTCCTTTGCTCGAAATTCTAGATCAAAAGGGTTAGCATCTAACTGTGATTGGAGATCATCTAACAAGATCCGAAGAGAAGAAACTTTAGATTACAAATTACCTTGTTTGAACAAAAGAGAATAGAAAAAAGTCTTAAGCTCTCGCATTTTCTTAACAACCTTGAATTGAGGCACTCCATATATATTTTAACACCAACCCTTACATACAAGATCAAGAAATTCTGGTTTGTGCACAAGAAAATTAGAGAACTTAAACAGATTTGGCTTCAGCTTTTCACCACTTGGCATCATCAGAATGCAAGGACAATGATCCGAAATCCTGTAAGGTTTAAGTGTAGCACACGCCGAGGGAAACATATCAATAAACACAACATTACCCAGAATCCTATCCAGCTTTGTAAAAATACCTATCCCCATATCAGGCTTTTGATTCCAAGTAAAATGAAGACCCATACTATTCACATCAAAAAACTACACTTGATTAACACACTCCTGAAATTCCCGCATAAACAACACTAACCGAAGAGGTCTTTACTAGATGATCTTCCAGCTGAAGAGCCAAATTGAAATCACCCATAATAATCCATGGACTATCCTTCATAAGACTTTTATAAGCACATACATTCTGCCATAACAACCACCTAGTAACATAGTAATTTACGGCATAGACGATAGAACAAAAGATCATCTTAGCTTCATGTTTAAAGAAAAACTTGGATATGCATTACCTGATCCATATGCGATAGCACCATAACATCTACCATAGTAGCATCCCAACCCACAACTAGCATTCGAAGCCCATTCCCAATTCTTAAAAACATTTTTACACACCTTCCTTAACTTTGCCATATATACATGAGACTCGAGAATCGCACATAAACTCAACGAGTTATCCTTTATCTCCTGTTAAACCTCTTTATGTTTTAGAGGGCGATTCAATCCTCTAACATTCCAAGCTATGAAACTAGCCATTAGAAACCATTGTAGAAGGAGTTCTTGCCGCTTTTGGATTATTCATATTTGAAATCAAGAAGTCAATAGTCTCTTTATACACATCATCCACTTCTTCCTCATCGGAACTACTATCTCCCGAATCCTTCTCAACACACTTTGCTTTGCCAGTCACTTCGTTAGGCACCTTAGCTAAGGCACTAAATGAATTTTTCACACTAACATTATCCAACGCATTGCCACTAGAACTTGATGAACTAGTCTGATCACACACTTGTTTCTTTTTATCATTCACCAGGTGATACTCAAACTTTAGCTTTTGCTTATGAACTTGAAACCACATCTTTTTAGCACTCTTTTTTCTAGTTACTTCCACAAAAACCTCATCATAAACCTTAAGAGCTGCCTTTATCTTTACTACCTTTTTCGGGCATGTAAGAGAGTCATGCCCAAAAACACAACAATGGCCACCTCTAGGAGGCTTCCATTCATACTCCATTCCTATTTTTTCCACTACAAACGAGTCACCCTCCAAATACGAAATTGTTATCGTTAGCACCTCCTTAAAATCAGTTTTCGCAGATGTCTCTACCATAGCTCTCGCATAACTGCTTCTCCCCCAGGCATCTAAACATATAGCCGTCGTGTACGTATCCAGTCTCTTAGAAGACCCCACTTTGGAAACTAACATGCTGTGACCATCATCCGTATACGTGGAAATAGGAACACCATGAAGCTTTACCCAAACAACTACATTCTTAATATCCTCCTTAGTAAGCTTCTAAACAGGAGTCCAAATACTAAGGAAGAAAGGCTTATTCTTAATCAGCCACGGACCACCCTCAAGAACCTCCAACATACCGTGTTTATCGAGAAATTGAAAGAAAAAGAAGCCATCCGCATTCATCATTACCTTTTGTAAACCAAATTTCTTCCAATTGTTCCTCACAAAATACTCAACAGCTAGATACAACTTACGATCTCCAAGAATGTATCCATATAGTGTATTAGCAAGCTTAATATGAACATCCCTAACTGAGTCTCTTGATAGAACAGCATCAACCTCCTCTTTTGTTACCTTTGAATACAAGAATCTAAAACTTATAACCACCCTACCCACCCCCTTTACAAGAATCTAAAACTTACAACCACCCTATCCACCCCCTTAGACTTTGATTTAACCGCATTTGCATAAGATAACAAAAAAGAAGATTGATCACTAGCAGAACCAGAAGCATTCTGCTCCTTGTTTGTCAGCAAATCTACCTGAACCCCACCCACATGCACTTAGTATTCTCAAAGTTAGGGTTTTGCATGACATCACCCTTCTTGGCAGCCGCAGATGACAGAACAACATCTGATTTCTTTGAGTTTTTCAGAATACTTTTCTTTGGTAACATATTACCATCAATATTAGTAACTTTCATAACAAGATTATTACCATCCATGATGAACACAAATGCATGCACAAGAAACCCTAAAACCAGAAACAAACTTCACGGTCCCTTAAAAGGTTAACATGATTCGTACTAGTCAAGCTTAACTGTATTCAATAGCTGCGACCAATCACAGACCTTCTAAGCAATCAGAAAACCTAGAAGAAGTTCAAGTTAACAATCTAATAAACCTAAAAAACAAAGGACAAAGAAACCCTAATCGAACAAGAGTCTTAATTGCTAATAATGCTTGTACTACGAAGAATGATAATCAATCTTGTAATCACAGGATTGTTACATAATCAGAACCAAGAACGCTCAAGGAAGAAACCAAGAAAAACAAAAACTGAAACAAAGAATAGTATCGTTCAAGCAAACCCTAGACAATACTATCCATGCATGCAGCCCTACAACGATCGATTGAACAGAACAAAAATCTTCCTTCGGTTATATATACAGAGCTCACAACTAACCTTAAAAATCTTCCTTCGGATCCCACTCATAGGCCATCTATTCCAGTTATCGCCTGAACTAATAGATGGCATAAGACAAACATATCTTGTTAAAGCTAGGGACTTATCAACCATGTAGTCATCAAATTGATTTCAAAAACTATTATGGTAAAAAGAGATATTGTGTTAGAAAATGGTTTGATGAGCATTCATGGTTAGAGTATAGTACTAAAGTAAACAAAACATATTGCTTATGTTGTTACTTGTTTAAAGAAAAAATTGGTAATTATGGTGGAGGGAAAACTTGGTCTTCTAAAGGCTTTTGTGATTGGAGTAAAAAGGGTGCCTCAAAAGAACACGTTGGGCTAGTTAACAATTATCATAATATGGCAGTGCAAAAATATGACAATCTCAAGAAACAAAACCTATCCATTCATGCGTCATACAATAAGCCGAGTGAAGAAGAAAAGATTGTAAATTGGCTTCGATTAAATGATTTTATTGAGAATGCATCAACGCCATTTTCACCTTGAATGGGTTAAAGCCAAAAAGATGATGCAGAAGGAAAGGAGATCATAAAAATAGATGCTAGATTCGTGTTAGAAAATTATTTACCATTTTGTGGCCATGACGAATCAGAAAATACTCGTTTTAAAGGTCTTTTTCTTTTAGTTTTAAAGTTGATTAGTGATAAGAACTCAGTTATTAGTAAGCACATGCTAAGGAATGCGAAGAGGAATAATAAATTGATAGTTCCATCAATACAAGAAAAGATTATCAAATGCATTGTGAAAGAAGTCGTCAAACTCATTTGTGAAGAAATTAATGATGACGTATGTGGATTGTTAGTAGATGAGTCTAGTGATGTAGCTTTAAAGGAACCAATGGCTATAGTTGTGAGATATGTTGATAAAATCAAAGTTGTGAAAGATAGTTTTATTAGGATTCTTCACGTGAACATCTTCTTCAAGTATTAAAGATGCAATTGTTTCCTTATTAGCAAATAAACAATTGAGCATAGATCATGTAAGTAAGTTTCATACTTTCAATACTTAAACTTTAATATAGATTATTTTATTTATCTTATAGTTTATGTTTTTTAGAACATGAAAGGGTTCAAGTTTATGATGGTGCAAGTAACATCGAGGAGAGTTTAATGGTTTAAATGATTTGATTTTCAGAGATAATCTATTAGCATATTACATACATTTTTGCTCATCAAGTACAACTTGTGATTGTGACTGTGGAAAGAAATAACATACCGGTGTCAAAACTTTTGATAAATACCTTTCTATGGTGGTTAATATAGTTTCTACTTCTAGCAAATAAAAAGATATTTAAGAGAAGCAATAAAAAGGGAGTGGAAAAAGAAATTCTTAAATGTGAAACCAAGACCAGAAAAGGACTAAACCAAGAGGTTTCACTTACGTAGCGGAGATACATGATGGGGTTCAACAATCATAAGTTTGCTTAGATTGTTTCCAGAAGTAGTTACCGTACATGGTTAACGTTAAAGAAGATAGATATTGCTTTCAACAACGAATTAATGCAAAAGTACTTATTCTATCATATTTTAAAGAACTTGAATTTGTGTTTTATTTGCACTTGATGGATGAAGTTTTAAACCACACAATTACTCTCTCAAAACATATTCAACAAAAAAGACAACAATTATTAGAAGTGGCTAAGTTTATAAACGGAACAAAAGGAGCATTGAATACTTTAAGACAAAATTGGTTGATGTGATGTTGAAAAAATTGACTTCTTATTGTAAAAAATAACAATATTAAAATGTTATATATGAAGAAGAGTTATGGTAATCCAAGCAGCTGATAAAGTGTCATTACCAATCAACATAATTTTGAAGTTGTCATTTTTTATACAATGTTGGATATGCAAATTCAAGAATTTGGTAATCCATGCAATGAGGTATTAACTATTTTGCTATAATATATGCCAGGTTTAAATCCTTGTGATCGATTTTCTATGTTTAACACTTCTAAGATAGTGACATTTTCTTAAATTTATCCGGATGATTTTACTACGAAAAAAATAGTGTCTTAAGGATAAACTAAAGGTACTTTATCACAATTTAACCGAAGATGATAGATTTAAATATAGTTGTATGGATTACATGACCTTTCTCGTTTGATGGTGGAAACTAGGAAAAGTTGTTCTTTTCCTTTGATTTATCGGATATCTAAGCTTGCTTTGGTTTTATCTGTTGCGACCATAATTGTTAAAAGATGTTTTTTAAATTGAATCTTATCAAGAAGGGTTTACACAATAAAATGGGTAAAGAATATTGAAGCAATGTTCTAGTTTGTGTGGTCAAAAGAGAAACATTTGATAAAGTAACAATTGATGTTGTAATGATCAACTTCAAGTGATAAAAACATGAAGAAGACACATATATTAGGTATTTGTTTAACTTTTTATATTATCATTTTTTATTATTGAATAGATGTACCATAATTATTTTTTGGATACCCCTGATTTTTTTTCTAGATCTGCCACTAACTGATAAACCCTAATAATAATAAAAATATTCCAATACTCACTCACAGTCGAAGCAGAAGAAACATGAAGCTTAAACTAAAATACCAACAACAATAAGTTGAATGCATTCTACTTGATGTTTGCTAACAAATCCATATTTTGCTTGATGTTTTCAACCATATTTGTTCTATTATGCTATTTATATTTTCATGAATATGTCATCCTGAATAGCAATAGACAGTAGTCCTGATAGTCAAAAAACATGTGTTAGTCTTTTGAATCTATATATCAAGAGATGAGATTTGTAAATTGAAAAAGAGAAAAAGTTAAGGATGGTGACCATTGTAAGGCAATATCTTTGGATTTATAGATCAAGAGATGTGATTCGTAGATCAAAAAAGAAAAAAAAGAAAGCAATACAAGTGACCATGACTAGATGGCAGTCTCTTGGATCTATAGATCAAGAGAAGGGATTTGTAGATTTAAAAATAAAAGAAATTAAAAAAACCATAGTTTGTGATCAATGGCAATATGGTCCTTGGTACGGTTTTTAGGCGATAAAAAAGAAAAAAGTGACAGCTTTATGGTTAAGGCTAATTAATCGGGCTATGACGGTTCTAATCGTGGTGATGGTGGGACCAAGTGTGAGACCCCATGATTCTAAGTAACGCTGTTAACCTAATTTCTCGTCAGTTGATTAAATTTTTGTTACTTGATTTTTTATTCTTGCGATGTTTACATGTGAAAGTGTACGTGTGCATGTGCATATACAGATGTGTGTGAGGGTTTGTGTTTTGTGTGTGCCTCATGTGTGTGGTGGGTTCACACCGAGGGTGTTCTTGGGTTGGAGTTTCGTTTACCATGTTTTCCTTGTTTAGGGTTTGGCCTTGAGTGCATGGGTGTACAATGTGGTATTGTGGTGTAACCCAATAGGGTTATGTGTGTGTCGCGGTTGTGTTTGAGAAGGTAGGGTGGGAAGTGATGTTGTTTCAGCCAAGGGGTGTAGGTTAAAGGAATGGGTTGGTTTTCATTAGTATGCGTGTGTGCATGGGAATTCGGGTATGGCTGCTCGATTATGCTCATTGGGTGTGAGTGCTTGTGTGATGCTATGTGTTTAATGTAAGTGACCTAATGCATGTATTGGTGTGGCTTATGTGTGTGGGTGTGGGGCTTATGCGTGAGGGTGTGTGATTCAGGCATGCATGTGGCTTACTTATGCACTTGTGTGCCTCGCAGAGTGATTGTTATGTGTGTGTGTGTATATATATATATATATACTTTCATGTGTATGGGGTGTGTTTGAGAATGCATGCTTGTTGAGGCCAAATGTTAACGCGAAATCATATAATTCTGTTATTAATATTTAGTATTAATTAAATACTAAAGGTTAATTAAGGTGTTCGAGATTATTAAGCTATTATTCTTTGTGTTATTACCTGCTGTGCATTTAAGGTGAGTATACAATCCCACGTTACTTGTACTATCTTTTGGGGAAGAGAAATATGATTTTTAAATATACTCTCGTTAGATCAAATTAGATTTATTGTATGATCACCTGTTTACTAGTTTTGTACCATTTGAAAGTCCTCACTTTAGAACCTTTAATTTCTGTATTTTAACGAGTTAATTTTGAGTACATCTACAGGGTTTGACAAACCTCACCTGGGTTAGTCGTGCTAGCACGAATGCATGTGGAACGGGTGTTTAAGTAACCTAATTTCAATTGCCGTGGTCTGGTAACCACAACTGAGAAATACTTATATTTGTCAGATTTGGTTGCGAAATACATACACTAAGTAACTTGTTATGTATACTAGCTATCTACATGATATATTTTGTTTATTGGATATGTTTTCTCATACATTGTTATTTACTTAAACCTGTGAACTTATCAACACTGTGTTAATACTTTAGCATTTTTCTATTAGGTTCTTAAAGGTGTGCACGTTTAGGAGCATTATCATATGGTTCATGCATTAATGATCTTTTCACATTGGTTAATTGGAGTTTTTACAATTATACTAAATTTGGTTCCCCGTGTTTTGCGCAGTTAGGGTTTATGAATTATGACTTGATCTCGCTTTCGCAATATTTCTTGAAAACTTACTTTTGGTTTACGTTTTGGTTTTACTTAATGAACATTAATAACATGTTTTGCAATGACTATGTCGTTTGGCGTAACTATCGGCTGCGATCCTAGTGTGTTACATGACTAACGGTAAAACCTTGTTCGTGAAAATTGAGGGTGTGACATTAAGGACGTCTTAAAAAATATTAAGATAAGCGACTCGAGTTTTTAATTGAGAACGGAGCTTTATTCCATGAAGATTAGAAAATAAGATATAAACAAAACAAAAAATAGTGGTGGGACAGGCGGCCGCGGCAACGCCGCCACGCCGTCTTTGTCTAGGTATTGAACTTGGCGGCGGCGACTAGGCTTTGTATATTTGAGATGAAAAAGAGAGAGATCCATCACCCTTGAAAATGTCATCAAATCTGGAAGCTTGTGTTGGTTGGAGGCAACCGTTCACCACCGATAAATGACATGTTTCTATTTGATTCGTTGCCGTCGATTATAATTTTAAAACACT
>BJCN01134770.1:3619-15622 GCA_018326445.1 Flaveria brownii
TGTATGGGTGGATCACCCGTTTGCTGGGCGGAAGTTGGTGATAGTCAGATAACTAGCCTTGAATTGGTGCATGAGACTACCGAGAAGATTGTGCATATACGAAATCGTATAGCTGTAGCACACGACCGACATACGAGTTACGCAGACAAGCGCATGAAACCTTTGCAGTTCAGGTCAGAGACAAAGTTTTTCTGAAATCCTTACCATGGAAAGGTTTGATTCGATTCGGCAAAAGAGGCAAGATAATCCGAGATACGTTGGACCATTTGAGATTCTAGAAAGAATCGGTCCAGTGGCGTATCGATTGGAACTTACTAATTCATTTAGTGGAGTTCACAATGTATTTCACGTCTCCAATCTAAAGAATTGTTTATCTGATAAGACTTTGGTTGTACCACTCGAGGAAGTGCAAGTGGGTGAGCAATTACGTTTTATTGAAGAACCAGTTAAGGTAATGGCTCGTGAAGTCAAGACCCTAAAGAAAAGGAACATGCCTATATTCAATGTTCGTTGGAACTCTAGACATGGACTGGAATTCACATGGAAACATGAGGATCAGATGAAGCTTAAGTATCATCATTTGTTTGAAACAACGACACTAGACGTGAAGGTATTAATTAAATTCTAGGAAAATTTCTATTAACATGGGGATGATGTGACAACTCACTTGATTTCGTTGTTCCAATGCACAATGATGTAACACAACCATGTAACGTAATTTTCAGGAAGAAAATTCTTTCAACATGGGGATAATGTGACATTTGGTAATTTTCTATTACCAAACTCCGTTAATTCTGTTAGGTCTTGCATACACGTGTCGTGAGCACACGCTAGTTGTAATTGAACGTTGGTGACCTAATAATAATTTAATTAATAATGTTGATTATTAGTTTATGGTTATTTCATGAATTTAAATATTATTTGTGATTTATACTTGATAACTTGACAACGTGTAATATCTATTTCATGAGTTTTGTCATTAGTTGAAAATGTTTATGATTATTATTGTTGATTAGTAATTATTAAATATTGTTTGTGTTTTGTAGTTTAAAATTAATAAAAAGTGAAAAGGCTAATTTTTATAAAAGCTATTTAAGGAGGTTTTATTTGTAATTACCAATAAACCTAATATTACCAAAATCAAAACCCTAATCCCCTCCCACACCCCCATTTGCAGCAGAGCACCCCCAAACCCTCATTTCTTGTGATTATTTTATCAATAACAACAATCATCCATCGATTTTCATTAGTTGCAAGTGATTCCAATGTGTAGCAAGTGTCAATCCTTGGTCATTATGCAATTAAAGGTTAGCTTTTGATTGGTTTTCATAATTTTTTATTCAAGAACAAACCTAGTTTAATTATCATATTAAATGTTGAAATTGGTATTGTTAGATGATTTTTTCATGTTAGTTGTATTACATTGATGTTAGTTTACGTGGATTATGCAAGAAAATCATAAAATTGAGTGGTTGTTCATACCTTGCTATATGTAGAAACATTTATGTATGAGATTTGGGAATTATGATGAATTGATGATGTTTATCATGTCTAGATGATTGTTATGAACTTGATTAGGATAAAGTTAATGAATTCATGAATAAATTGGATGATAGATTGAGTTTGGGTGTTACTTTCCCGAAAGGGAAACTTTATTCATGTAGATCATTGGATATGGTGAATTGGGCATGTTCATGATGTTTGGATCATGCTTGAATGCTTTCTAATTATTTTAATCTGATAGAATGCATTAATTGGGTCATATGGATACTTGATGGATTAATTGGGAAATTTAGGTTTTATAGGATATTTCAAGATGTTAGGTTGTTTTAGGAGATTGTGGAATCATTTTTGGTATTATAATAGATCATTATTATGTATGTTAGCTGGTATGAATCTTGTTAAATAATATGATAATATTCGTCATACACGTGTGCGAATCCGAGGCCCCTACTTAGTAGGATCGGCAGGGTTTAGGTTGTGAAGTCGTGATTGGCTTCACATGGCATTTAGTGCATGATTAAACTCAATTATGATATATGGGTTGTTAGTTAATTATAATTGTGTTGAGCATGTTGATTGTTTGAGATTTGCATGAGTTGTATGATAAACTATGTTGGTATGATATCTTGATAGAATTAAGATTGACGATGTGGCATACGTGAATAACTTGTATGATAACCATGTGTAATGGGTTTCTAAGCTTGATCAAACAAGATTTCAATTAACATGTCACCAACGGGTCAACTAAGTCAAATGAGTTGTTTTCCAAAACCTTCTATCAACATGTTTATTGAGCACTTTAGGTTGTTAAACTTTCCATGTACACGTACTTTTGTACTTGCGTGTTCTAAGTAACCTTTGACGGGTTATCTTCCCACTCATGTTAGCTTTTTATTATCATTCATTTGCTCATCAGGTGAGTTCATTGCCCAACTTTTACTTACTCTCTTTTTGGGGGAGAAATCATACTTTGATTTGAAATGCTTTACTATTGCAACAGGTGTTTAGTAAGATATAGTGTGCTATACCATTGAAAGCCCTTACACTTTCGGATCATTACTTACGGAATCTAGCGGGAAATCTTGGGTAGTACAACTGGGTCTGACAAGCCCCACCCGTATGACTGGAAGTCAAGCGGGTGCAATATTGTCCTAAACGACTAACAACGTCACGACTTGGTATGTCATGGCGAGAGGCAAACGGACAAACATACTCAGATTCGATCGCGATATCACTATTGTTTCTTACTAATGAAATTAGACTAGTTATCTATTTCAATACACTTGTTATTTTTTTCTAACACTACTTGTTATGATGATTAGAAACTCTTGAACTCACCAACTGTCATGTTGACATTTTCAGTACGCTTTTCTCATGTCGTTACCAGCAGCTGTCGTATGAGCACGCACGAGTCATGCATACTTTGAACAAACATGTATTTACTGTTGACCTATTGGATAGTTATGTACTTTGTTGAGCATGTGTTTTGAGTAGTTTATATTTAGTACCTTGTGTTTGAAATATTTACAAAAATGCTTCCGCAAATATTTTTTTAAACTCTGATTTGTTTTAAATGTCACATATAGTGTTGTTCTGAGTAACAAATGACTTGAATCCTGGCTTGTTCACTCGCCTTGCGGTAAAACCCCGCACGTGAATTTTGAGGGTGTGACAACGAAGAAACCCAGTGGAGTTGGGCGACTTTGATGGTGCGATGGTGATGTAGAGGAGATAGGCGAGCGGTGGTGATGCAGAGGAGATAGGCGAGCGGTGGTGATACAGAGGATATAGGCAGTGCGATGGTTATGCGGAGGAGGTGGTGTGCGGTGAAACCCAACGGAGGTGGGAGACTATGATGTGGAGTGCGATGGTGGTGCGGTGTTGGTGTGGAGGCTGTAGGTGTTGCATAATGCAACACGGTGAGTGAGTGACATTAAGGGTGTTTAAATTCGGATATCCAAAAATTTTAGACAGTGGATTTCACTATCCCAATCTAAATCCGTAATTTCGGATATCCGAATTTCGAATTCAGATTTGGATATCAGTTCAGATATCTAAATTAATAAATTTTATTATTTAATAAATTTTATAAATATAAAATAATTTTTATTTAATTTTTTAGATATCTGGAGTTTATATTAAAATATCTAAAATATCTGAAAATATTCAAAATATTTAATTAATATTTAATATTTTTAAGTTTCTATAAATATATTTCAAATATTTCGGATAACCAAAATATCAGAAAATTCTCAAAATCACCATCCGAATTCGATGCAAAATTTTGGATATCTGAATTTTAGATTTTTAGATACATGGATTCAGATATTTTGAATACCCTCTGGGAAATCATAAATCTTGTGAGTTATGGCTTATGATTTACGAATAAAGAAAACAACCCAACAGAACAAAATTTGAAAACCCATCTAGACTTGTGTTTTGTTTTTTTTAAATAGCTTTTAATCAACAGCGACCCCCTTGTGCTTTCTATGTAGTCCATCCTAGCCTATCTTTGATTTTTAAAGCATTTATTATGACCCAAAATCACATGCTTGCACTTCTTTTGCCACCTCTAATTTCACTCAAGCTGACACATAAAATATGAGAAAAATTGGGATTAAACTCTCCAAACCTAGGAAAAGTTGGAGATTTTAAAAATATAATTGATGTTGTATTGATGAGACAATTGGCCTGAACCAAACTTGATTCGGACCGTAAAAATAGTTTTGAACTGATGTTAGGTGTAAAATATTATCGCCATATTCTAGTTATTGTATAATAGCTTTACAGTCGTTTTTACCATTGAGAACGGTTTGGTGTTTATTTGTAATTCACAAATTTTAACTATTTGTTTAAAATATGGTTTTGCAAGCTAAGAATATGTAGCAAAAACCAAACAAAACTGTCAAAGAGTACCTGTGCTCCTCATTTTGTATTTTTATTTGGCATGAATTCTTACCTCTAGTTCTAAAGGCCAAAAGCCTAAACGGACACTTGCTCACCTTCTTTTTTTCCTCATATCATCCTCTTCGTCTACAATTTCTTCTTTCCCACATTTCACCAACAACCTATTGTGGTAGTTCACTTTTTCTTAATTGGTAAACATTTCAAATCGCATAGTCGATAAAACTCACTTTAAGTTGAGCAAAACTTTTAAACTTTATTCCAAAAATATGTTTCACAATTTTTTTAATTAGTAGTTAGATCGTAGTTGTAATATAAACATCATGTTCTGTATTTCCCACACCATGATTATCATCATTCTTTTCATTTGCGCTCCAATCTTCAACCAAGGTGACCTCGTCTTCCCACTTCATTTCTATATATATTGTGATAATAGAGTTCACTCAAGAAAGGATCTTTGTTTGTTTGCTTCATGTTACAAACATCGTCATTAACAACGCCTTCATGATCAAGTGATATTTAAGAACCGTCATACCTTCGCCACAATGGAAGTGCTGGAATATAAAGAAACTATATATCAAGTACAATATTATCTACAAGATAATACTACAAGTCTTAATACATTAAATATACTCTTAAATGTTTCATGATGTTACTTCTAAGACTTGACGTAAACTGCTACATTGTTGATACACGATGGTCCTAGTTTATTATACTTTAATGTTTATGTCTTTCACTTATTACACATATGTAATTCAAGAAATATATTGTAATATGATATGTGTTTGGATGTAATAATATTTGTTTGGATGTTTATTTAACTTTGAATATATCATATTCTTATAACATTCATTATTACATGCTATATGAACTATATCTATAGGTTTGAGGTTGTTGTGCTCAGTTCTGAGTCAACAATGATTCAGAAATGTATTTTGACTTAGTCTTGTGGCTATTCATGCTAATGGACCATGCTTATGGACCCAACGCATGAATGGACCATGCTTATGGACAAGTCGCATGATAGAACCAGGTGACTAGATCAGTCGTACGACTCAGACATAAGACTGGCTCAGTAGCACGACTGCACCATTAGTGGAGTTTAGTCATGCGTATGAATCAATCGCATGACTCAGTCGCACGACTGAACCATGCAAATGGCTCAGTCGTACGACTGAACACTAAAACCTATAAATACCACATAATTCATGACAAAATGTAACACTTCGAACACTATCATACCCTAGCCATCCAGAGTGTTTTAGTTCGTCCATCTAACTTCAAAGTTCATTCTTGATCGATCACTACTTATTCTTAATGTTTGCTTAATTGTAAGACCGATCAGGTTGTCGTTCTCACTGATTGGATCGCCAATCAAATAGGATTCCACACTGTTTGATCTAGTTTCAAGTTGAATCAGTTAGTACTTCGTACCTACACGATCCTAACAAGTGGTATAAGAGCCTTGGCTCATGATTCTTCATGGATTCGATTAGTGTTCTTGTTAAAATTAATGTTTTAATTCAAAAGATTCTTGTTTTTTACTCAAAAAGTGTTTTTGAAGTGTGCTTGATTCAAAAGTTTCAACCTTTTCGACTTACGGCATATTAGGGTTTGTGAATTATCGGTTTTGGTGTCAAAGTGATCAAAGTTTCGAATTTTTCATTCACAGCAGCTTCAGTCGCATGATTAACTCAATCACACGACTGAATTCCAATCGTACGATTCAACCGCGCGACTGAACTTAGTCGTATTGCTCATTCGCGTGATTAATCCAATCCACACGGTTGAACTCATTCGCACCCCTCATTCGCATGATTGAACTCAATCGTATGATTGAACTCAGTCGCCCTCTCCAATCGCACGATTGAACTCAGTCACACTCTCCAATCGCATGATTGAACTCAGTCGTACTCTTCAATCGCATGATTGACTCTGTCATATACAAAATTGATCAAGGTTTAGACCATGGACGATCAGAACTCTACATTTACTGCTGGTAAGGACACATGGATCCAGAATATATTGCTTCTGGAAAATGAGATTGGGAATCATAATAATCCACCAAAGCTGTTAACTTTGGATGAATACCAGCAATGGAAACAACTTTTTGAAATTTATCTGAACGGTGTTGACCCTAACTTGTGGATAACTATTGAGATTGGATATACTATACCAGTTGGTGCTAATTGGGAAAAGCTGAACTTGGGTGGTATGAATAAGGGACAAAAGGTTGCACATAATGTTAAGAAGAAAGCTTATGCGTTATTGACACTGTCAATTCCTAAGGATATCTTCCATCAGTTTTCAGAACATAAGTAATCGAAGAAGTTATGGGAGGCTCTGGAAAAGAGATACGATGGTAATGCAACCTTAAACATGTTGAAGGCTAAAGCTCTCAAAAAGGAATTTGATAACTTCTCACCTATAGGAAATAAGAGCTTGGATCATATTAGAGATAGGTTTCATCATCTGATGAGTGAGTTGCATACACACGGTGTTACTACATCAATGGTGGATAAAGTAGCTAGCTTTGCTGATGGTCTGCTAGAAAAATAGGATTCGTTTGTGTCTAATCTGAGACAGAATGATACTTTCACCACGTTAGACGTCAATGATTTCATCTTAAAGTTAAGGGAGGAGGAACTACGGTTGAAATACAAGTCTAAGAAAGGATCTTACACCCAGAATCCTTCACTCTATAAGGTTGCTCCTACCCCAGTTTCATCTGGAGCCCCACTTCAAATAGCGTTTGTTTCCAACATGTATGGAACTTCTCAAAGTGTCTCTTCGGGAAGTGAAACATCAGGTTCTTCTGGAACCCAATATAGTATCCCTGACTTAAATCCTACTAAGCTGAAGACCGAGAATCTGGGGAATGTTACTGTTGAAATAGCAAAAGAGCATATGGATCTTCTCGCTGTGGTTGTACACTCATATGATGGGTTGGTTATTGGTAAGATAGGAAACTATCATCTTGAAGATGAAGACTATAAGCAGGTAGATAAGAGAGAGTGGAAAGAATGGATATCATATGGGCTTTGGCAAGTGCTGTTAGAAGGGCTAAAAAGTTTGTGAAAAAGACGGGTCAGAATCTAGTTGCCACCAAATACACAACATTTGGTTTTGATTAAACCAAAGTTACATGCTTTAACTGTGATGAAAAGGGTCACTTCAAAAGAGAGTGCATAAAACCTAAGAACACAGGAAATGGTAACCCTTTTGCATCGATCAACCATCAGGACAAAGAGAAGAAAGTGGCATCAACAGGTCAGGATTCGAAGGCGTTGGTTGCTCAAGGAGATGAAGGACAGGACTGGTCCTTCAGATTTATGTCTGATAGAGACGCAAATGTAGCACTGGTAGAAGATCTTGATGATAGGGTAGCTAGTGAAGGAGATAACATAGCCGATGATACTCATTCAGATGTTGAAGAAGCTATGGATGCCATGGATCATTTGATTGAAGATGAATTGACTGCTGCTAGCACGAAATCTCCAGTCATCGAGGGTTCTAAGTTTGCATTTATGGCTGATACGACCAGCTCTCCACCGGTAGATTCTAAAGATGAACTTTTTGATAAACATGCTTGTGTAGAATGTAATAAATTTCATGAATTCATAGACTTAAAATTGGCTAGGTTGTTATATAACAATGACAGTATGGTAAATAATTTGAAATTATGCACCGAAGCTTATAAAGTGTTAAAACAAAATGAAAGCAGCTTTAAAGAAAAACTTGATTTATTAGGAAAACAACTTAGGGAAACCAAGGTTATTGCCTTAAATCAAGCAAACGACATTAAGTTCTATTTATCAACAATAGAGGAAACTAAGAAAGAAAAAGCTATTTTACAAGTCGAAATTAAATCGTTAAATCAAAACCTTCACAGTCTATCTAGTTCCTCTCACATTGTTTAGAACTTAGTCAAAGAAAGAAATAACAGGAAGGGCATGGTTATAAAGTAGTGCCACCACCGCATGCGATCCTTTTGAATACAAAGTTTTAACCTATAAATAATAACCCTATGAAGGATCATGTGGTGACTACCCCTCTAATTAGTGATCCAGATTCCACATATAAAACTGTGTAATCTGCAACTGAACAGAAGGCATCTAGCTCTAGCACTATAGATGGGGCTGTCATTGAAAATAGGAAGGATAAGAATGGCAATGCTACTCTTATGCTGGGTTCAAAAGTTCATGTTTTAAAATCAAAAAATTCAGAACCAACTCAGTCTAGAACTGTTCATCATCAAAATCTCAAGAAAATGAAAGTAAAAAGTAATCAAAATATAAAACCAATCAAATTTGTCAAATAAGGTGAGAAACCTAAAGTTGAGAAGAAAGAAACCAGCCCTAGATCCTACTCTCCCATACTCAACAGATCTCCCAAACCAGTTGAAGGGAGATCCTGTTATATTTGTGGAGAACGAGGACATATTTCTCCTAATTGTCCTTACTTTTAGACACCAAGAAGAAAAAATGAACTTGTTCATGAAAATAAACTTAGATTTTCTAAAAAGAAGATCAAATACCCCTCTGAAATACCAAACGCAACACAGACAAGCTCCTGGCAAAGCTGTGTTAATTGAGGTAACCTCTAGGGATGAAAGAAAACCGAAGGTTCAAACTATAAACCAGTCGTCTGTTTATCATAAACAGCCCTTACACAAAACTGGTTTGTGGCAAGCAATAACAAGATGAAGAAAAATGTGCCTTCATCTTCCAAAGGACAATGGGTGGAGTTTGTAATATGTGATGCCTCTAGGAAACCCAAGCCAGTAAAGGCTTGAGTCCTACTCCTAAACTAATCACTTCTGTTTTTGTGCACGTTGTCCGCTACAACTCTATCACTAACACCTGGATTATTGATAGTGGGGCATCCAGGCACATGACCGGGAATCTATCTCTCCTTTTCAATGTCAAACAAATCAAGGGGGGCATGTATCTTTTGCAGGAAATAAGGGGTGTTATATCACAGCTCAAGGTGACGTGGGAAATGAGAAGGTAAAGTTCGATAAAGTCAACTACGTTCAACAACTGTAGAAAAATTTACTCTCAGTTTCTCAAATCTACGACAAGGGATTTAAAGTTGTATTTGATAATAAGAGATGCTAAATTCTGAAGAAGTATTATGTTATCCCTGAGGAGAAAGTTCTAATGTCAGCTTGAAGATATAACAACCTGTACGTCTTGGATATGTCAAAAGCCTCCACAACTGATTCTGTTGCTCAGTGTTTCTTGTCCAAAGCCACCGAGAGGGATTCTATTTCTTGGTACCGGAGAATGGGACATATTAATCCTAGGAAGATAAATCATTTGGTTCAAAATCAATTGGTTGAAGGAGTTACAGTCAAGAACTTTCAGCTTCCAGATTTCTGTATAGCATGCAAGAAAGGGAAACAGACCAAGAAATCTCACAAATCTAAGAAAGTTCACTCTATTGAGATTCCACTGGAGCTTTTTCATATGGATTTGTTTGGCCCTGTTAGTACTAAAAGCATTACAGGAGATTGGTATTGTTTTGTGTTAACTGTGGATTATTTAAGATTTTCTTGGGAGATGTTACTCAAAACAAAGTCAGAGACGTTTGAGTCATTCAAATATTTGGTTACTACACTAGAGTCTCTGTACAAGTTGAAAGTGAGGATGATTTGTTCAGACAACGGCATAGAATTTAAGAATAAATGGATGGAGGCTTTCTATTGAGAGAAACGGATTGTTCATCAATTCTCTTCTTCCAATACTCCACAGATGAACGGAGTTGCGGAACGCAAAAATCGAACCTGATTGAAACTACAAGGACGATGTTGGAAGATTCAAAACTGTCTGTTGTATTCTGGAATGAAGCAGTTGCTAATGCATGTTACACTCTCAATCATGTATTACTGGTCAAACGTCATGGTAAAACCTATTATGAGTTTCTTCAAATGCGTAAACCTAATTTGGAGTATCTGGAACCATTTGGAGCTCCTTGCATGTTGTTGAAGAAAACTCAGACTGGCCAGTTTAATGAAAAAGTAGATGAAGGAATTTTCTAGGATACAATATACGTGACGAACGAGTTTACAACAACTCTACGGGTCAAGTTGAAGTGTGGTGCAACGTAGATGTGAAAAGATACACCACCCCCTGCTAGAAAAGGTCCATCACTCCTCTTTGATTATGATGGATTTTTAAAGTCCTTCAATCTTCCTCCTGCTTATTCTGATGATGAGGTGGCTGCTCAAATGATGTATGACGTCATGAGTACTCCTAATTTAGACTCAAGCACGACTGCTCCAATCGATGGTGCTTCTGGGATTTAGATGAAGATCTGGAAGTCAGTGATCACTCTTCAGATGAAAGTACACCTGCATAAGATGGTGAATTGGCTGAAACCTCAGGGGCAAATCATCAACCAGTCATAGAAGAACCAGTGATTCCTAATATGGAAAATGAAGTAGTCATGCCTACAGCTCCAGTGAAGGATTAGTGTGAATCATCCCCCTGACAACATCATAGGGGATCTTCTCTCTGGGGTTTAGATGAGAAATTAGTTGTACACAGCTGATTATGCAGCAGTGATGCAAAAGGGATACCTACATGATGGGGCATTTAAGTGGTTTGTTTCTCAAGTCGAGCCCAAGTATGTAAGTGATGCCTTGAAAGATGAGGCATGGGTAAATTCTATACAAGAAGAACTTCTACAATTTAAAAAACTAGGGGGTGGACACTAGTGGACAGATCCAAGGGTGCAAAAGTAATCGGAACAAAATGGGTTCTTCGTTGCAAGAAAGATGACCACAGGGTCATTATCAGAAACAAGGCACAGTTAGTAGTTCAAGGGTTTAGGTAAGTCAAAGGTGTGGACTATAATGAGGTATTTGCACCATTTGCTAGGATGGAAGCAACTAGAATCTTCCTAGCTTACGCATCCTACATGAAAATAAAGGTGTATCAATTGGATGTGAAGAGTGCATTATGACATGATGAAATCCGTGAGCCAGTATACGTCAGTCAACCTGAAGGTTTCGAAGATCCTTATCATCGAGAAAGAGTTTATAAGTTGGACAAGGCTTTGTATCGGCTACATCAAGCCCCTCGAGCCTGGTATGAGAAACTCTCCACACACCTGCTGAAACATGGATTTCAAAGGGGAGTGATTGACTGCACGTTATTCATCAAAGAAAAGGAAGGTGATTTACTGTTGGTTCAGATATACGTGGATGGTATAATCTTCGGTTCCAAAAATGAAGCATTATGTAAAGAATTTGAATCTGTGATTAAAGCGGAATTTGAAATGAGTGCCATGGGAGAGATGAAGTTCTTTCTAGGATTACAGGTGGATCAGACACCAAATGGCATCTTTCTACATCAGACTAAATACGTGGGAGACATCCTTAGTAGGTTCGATATGGAAAATGTAATGATTGCTGGTACCCCTTTTGCCACAAACCACGATGTGGCACCCGATGAAAATGGGGATTTGGTAGATGCCACCATGTATCGTCGAATGATCGGATCTCTAATGTATCTCACAGTTTCTCGTCCTGATATCATGTATGCCACGTGTCTCTGTTCCAGATATCAGTCAAAACCAAAAGTCAACCAT